>NQII01012479.1:3131-27744 GCA_002778355.1 Clitarchus hookeri
TAGAGTTTCGAAATTGAGTGAATTTGAAGATATTTGATTAATTATTTGGTTGTTTAAATCTCAGGCTTCCTAGTTTATGCCTATATCTGTACCACAATGCCTTCCAGGAAAAAGTGTTCTTGTTAGCAGATCTACATGAATGAAAATCAGCTTTATGATGTTCAATGTTGTAATCGAATCCTTGAAGAAAAGTGGCATACCGTAAAAGTGTTGCACTGGTCATAGCTGGAAGTTTTGAGTCTATGCAAAAAATTTTCAAAACAGGTAGATTGTTGGTGATTAATGTAAACTGTTTTCCATAAAGATAGTTGAAAAACTTGTTAGCTGAAAATCCAATGGCTACTGCTTCATGATCAAGCTGGCTGTAATTGCGCTCAGCATCTGTTAGAGATCTTGATGCAAAAGTGATAGGCCTCTCAATTCCATTCATGATGTGTGATAATATTCCTGCTACTCCGATAGGACTTGCATCGCTAGCTAATGTTAATGGAAGTGGCAGGTTAAATGATAACGGAACACAATAATTCACAATCTCTTTCGTAAGCCTTTGGAAGGCACATTCACATGATTGAGACCATAAAAAAATGTTGATCATACTTGAGAAAGCAGCGGAGTGGAAAAGTCAAGGCTTATACATTGTGAATAAATTTAGAATAATATGTTACGATACCAAGAAACCGACATAACTCCTGAACATTTTCAGGTCGAGGTAATTGGGTTGTAGCTTTGATTTTCTTAAAACATTTAGAAACACAATTTTTTTTAATATTGTAACTAAGATATGTAACTTTTTATTCAAAAAATTGACATTTCTTCTAATTTATGTGAAATGTTATAATTTTTTTAATGTTACAAAACTTTTATTAAATTGCTATCAGATTCTTTAAATATTCATCCAAAAATACACAAATCATCAAAATACTTTGTAAGTCCTTGAAGGCCTTGAAGAATTTGGTCAAGGATACACTGGAATTCACTAGGTGCTGTTTTTACACAGAAATTTAGGTGATTCACTTTAAAGATACCTTTATGAGTTGAAATTGTTTGAATAATACTAGTATCTTCATCTGCCATGGCATGCAGATAGCCTTTGTAAAGCTCTAAGGTACAGAAGTATTCAGCATCCCACAGTTGGTTGATAGTTTCTTCAATACTTACAATAGGGTAATGTGAAGATTGAATCTGAGGGTTGACTCCTATCTTATAATCGACACAAAGTCGTACATTGCCATCTGGCTTGGGAATAACAACTAAAGGTGAACCCCAATGTTCCACTGTTCAATTGGAGTCAGTATTCCATCACGTACAAGTGTATCAAGTTCTTTATCAACTTTCTCTTGAAGTGCAAGGGGGACTCCTCTTTCCTTAATAAATACACGTTTCACATTCTCTCTCAGGTGGAAAGTCGAAGTGAAATGTGGAATACAATTAACTTCTGGTTTAAAAAGATTTCTAAACCTTTTCTCCATGTCTTCCAGAATGGTTACTGTGTCGATTGTAGCATGTTCTGAACTGTTTATCGTAGATGGTCCTTTCATATCAAACTCATTTAAATCAATATCAAATTTCCGAATCCATGTTTGGGCCTAATAAAGGAGTATACTTATTTGGAACAGTTTAACAGTTTATATTAATTCTTTAGATCTGATTTTGTTACATTCGACAAAAACTTCTATCATTCTAATTTGTTTGAAAATTCCCAATGCATAGGATCTAAAACAAACTGACATATTTTTAACAGTAGATGTAAGTTTTAATCATTCGTAATCAGACAGGGGAAGTAAGGTTAGTCCTGCTCCTGAATCTACTTCAAAACGTTGAATCTGACCTATGTAGACATCTATGAAGTATTTGTCTTTATCAGTATCAGAACCAACATTTTCCCCAAAAATGTCTATAATTTTATTTAGTTGGTTCCCGTAATTGAAGACAGAATTAACATCATAACTAGATGAAGAATCTGATTCTGAAGGCTGGTACAAAGACTTTATATACTTTTATTATTTTGGAGTAATGTTTTAAGACAAACCTTTTTGACATGCCTTTACTTACAACAAGAATGATATTTGAGATTTTGATAATTAATCCTGCATTTTTTAGATATGTGACCCCCAAGACCACATCAAAGACACAGGTTCTCTATTACCAGTTCACGAAAATTAATTTTGTGGTAAACTATATTTATTTTTTTTTGTTTTGTTAAACTGTAGGCACTTTATGTGAATTTGAAANAAAATTAATTTTGTGGTAAACTATATTTATTTTTTTTTGTTTTGTTAAACTGTAGGCACTTTATGTGAATTTGAAACCTTATTAATAGTTTCGAAATGTTCATGTGTATTTGAAATTAATTTACAGTCTAACTTGAAGCTTCAAGCAGGGCCGTCGAGAGCCAGCTCGGGCCCCGTTGGTATGGTGACCTTGGGCCCCCTAGCAATCATCACATTTTTCACCTACTGGTCAAACAAGGAGACCTTAAAATTTTTCAGGGTCATGAATCGTTAGAACATTAGAACCACTTGTTATCAACATATGCTGTAATAAAATATACTATTTTCTGGATATTAGACATTCTAGAATTTGATATGACTTATTTTACACACTTTTAGAGGAAAGTAAAAAAAAAACCTACAAAATTGAAGTACTTGCATTACAATTTACAGAAGGGCTTTTTGTGCCTAAGTACTTATTATGNAAAAAAAAACCTACAAAATTGAAGTACTTGCATTACAATTTACAGAAGGGCTTTTTGTGCCTAAGTACTTATTATTTCCTGAAAGTCTAACCCACAGGCAAGCTGCGATTCAAGAGCCAAAGTTCCCAAATACGACAACCTTTCTTGAGTCATAGTAGAGCGCAAAAAGTTCTTTACTCTTGCTAAGAGATTAAAAGATCTCTCTGCCTCTGCAACAGTAACAGGAAGGGTGCAAAAGATTCGCATCGCAATACAGACATTGGAAAATACACTGCCTAGTTTATGTCTGGTCAAGGTGTTCAGCAGCTCGAAAGGATTAAGATCAGCTTGAAAATTTGCAGGTCGAATGGCTCTGAGATGGTCCATTTTGTCTACTATTCTTTCAGAAATATCATGCTCATATATGTTTAATAATATTTGTGACTTTTTACGCATTTCTTTATTTGGTATTGTTGCATACTTCAGTAGAAAGTTGAACCTTTCAAAGTACTGTATCGGATGCTGAGATTGGCTGGCACAACAATGCGTAATAAACATTGTGTTTAAAAATATCTTCAGGATTCTCTTCATTTATTTTTATTGACTTATTTGCGAGCAGATTTCATTGTTGAAGCTTTTGTGTTTTCCACATTGGCTGAATCTTTATGTTTTTGCTCACAAGTTTTGCTTCTGTTAAAATCATTTTGCAGTTATTTCTCAGCTCTGTGAGGTTGTCAACTATTTGATAGATGTTCCTGACCTCTTCATTGATAGTATTTTCCCTTACCTGCATAACAGTGTTTCCTTAGTTTATCTAGATCAGCATTTTAAACCATATGGAAGACATCAACGCACATTCAAAAGAATTAATGTACTTTTCTATACCATACACATCCACCATTGTCTCAACTTTCAGATTAAGACACTTCACTTCCTCTACAGTTTTCATCATGCCCAGAAGATAAGCAGCGAATGGCTTAACACAGTCTACTCTAGCAGACTACAGAGTGTAAGACAACTTATGAAGAGAGCACCCTGTGGAATTTTGAAGAATTTCCCAGTGTTGCAGACTAGAACTGAAAAGGTTATAGCATTTCTAAAGAACACCGAAAAATGTAATAACTTCTGGGCAAGATTCTGCAGCTTCTGTCCCTGTGAGATTAAGGATGTGACAGGTGGACTGGCAAAATAAAGCCAAAAGGTAATCTTTAAAAAGCCGACTCTGGCCCTTTCGTATTGCCCTTTCATGTTAGCACCATTGTCGTACTCTTGTCCTCGACAGTCACTCATTGGTATGTCGTGTTTTGATAATGTAGATCAGATGAGTTCAGCAATTGCTTCTCCTGTCTTAGAACTGTAATCTACAAAACTCAGAAACCTCTTGTGAACCTTATAACATGGCTGATCATTCTCGTTGCACAGTTCAAGGTAACAAAGAATGAATACAGTCTGTTATTTGTGAGCTGAATCGAGAGTCGCATCCACAATAATTGCATAATACTTTGCTTCTTCTCTTTCCTTCAAGTTGACTTGAACAACGCACTCGGCACAGCACTGTATAAATTCGTTATGGCATTCTGGAGACAAATAATGTACTTGCAACCTTTTGTGAGCATCTTGCGACAGTTTGACCTTGGTCAGATGTTCTTGTAATATTGGATCGTAGTGGCTTATAAGTTCCAGGATACCTAAAAAATTGCCATTCCTTGGGTATCCCACTAGATGATTGTCGCGTCTCAGTGCCAAATCTCTTTCGCCTAAAAAAAGTATGGCGTCTAAAATTCTAAAATTCTTACAACAATTTTCCTCCATTTTTCAGTTTCACCCTTCAGCTGTTCACTCAGCATCGTATCTACAGACTTATTGTCATGGAGACGCCTTCCACATTTCGCCATTTGATGTAACAACTTCTGTGACTTACACTGTTTTCATGTTCTGGTCTACAATTGTAAAGTTTTTTCCAGTTTTTCCCAATGGCATACCCAGTGGGACATGCTAGTGAATATCGCTGTTGAAATGGATGTTTGCAGAATAGTCTGCAAGGAAAGAAAAATAATGTTTTCATGTTATTGCTCTATACGAACCTCTCTAAGAATCGTTTGACCATTTTTGATCGTTAGTTCCAGAATAGAAAGAGGAAATTCGTGACTGTGCTCATCGGGTGGAAATGTTGAAGGGTTTGGAGAGGCACCTAGTAGGACAGCCCGTTAAATTTTATCTAATGTAGGTACCAGCTCCTTAAGCAACCCTATGTCAAAATTGGACTCAGGTCTTTTCTTATTCCTCTCATGTTCAATTTGCTTATTTTCATCACTGCTGCAACTAGGGTGAGGGTTTTCAAGAGAAACATTTTGCCCCAGTTGGTCTTAAGTAACAGTAACAATATTTTAAGTGATGAGTAAAGCAGGGTTATCACCAGAAGAGTCGTGTTCATCAGTGTCATTCTTCATTGATGTCTGATTGGAAGAAATGTTTTGCTCCACTCCAACATGACGCTCACCATCCTCTGAAACGGGTTGTGACAATGCGTAACTGTGTAGAAATACAAAGAGATAAATTAGAACATTTTTAGTTTCTTTAATGGTGAAACACCAAGAATGTAGAGCTGTGTGGAGAATGTTTATTCGTTAGTGACTCCATCTGAAAAAAAAGTACATTGTCAATAGAGATTGTATATCATAAATTTAGTCACTGTTTCATTTTTAGTATTATTATTGAAATCAATTTTATAAATTTATATTTGCTCCTATAACGTTTTAATCGAAAGCAGTGAGCATGAAATATGAAGAAGTGCTGAGTTATAATTGTATTGGAGTTTATGTAATTTTTCTGAAAGAAACACATGCATTCATGTTTGCATGCTGTCAAATTGTGACTTTTTCTATTTTTTAATTTAACTTTAGTACATTTAATGTTTTTGTATCATTAGTTCATCCAATAAGAACAACGTGCACAACATGTAGAAGGGTCATTAAGTTGTGTATTTATTGTATAATAATCTCCTTTCTGTCTTCTTAAGGAATCATGTGTGCATGTGTGTGTGTGTGTGTGTGTGTGTGTGAGGAATTTTAGAGAGTAAGTATAACAGAATATATCTGCATAGATTTTTGTTACTTTTGTTTTATAATTTGATTAACTTTTATGCCTTAACACATTTTTCTATTCGTAGACTTTTCCTTCAAACCACTTGTATGGATGCACACTGAATCATAATGGAGATGTAATTTAAGCTAGAAAAAGCCACATTTGCAGTCAGCCAGGCTAATTAGAGTGGTTGACATTTTGTGTAAGCTTCCGTAAAGGTACCACCTGGCTAGGCTCCTAAACAGAGTACAAAGGTTCACTTATAAAGTTGTCATTTTAAAATTATTCAAAATTTGTAAGTTCTGTCTATTTATAAATGGCTTTTAACAAATTTTTAACGTCTGAATACTATTTTCTGTTTTCTATTACAGTCTCTAATGTGCATTTTTTAAATTGAAAAAAGGGTGATATGATTGTTTCTAGATCATTTTTAAGGTATTAAACTTCTGGTACAGGCGACCTACTTAACATATTATAGTGACATGCAGCACTCTTTTGTCTTTATTGTGACACCATACAATTATAGGGTCATCACTGAAAGTCCTATGAGGTGAGTCTATGAGAGAAAGATTGTATACCATTTCAGTGTCTTGTAGGTAAAGGCAACCAGGCATTTCATGTGCTCACCTAGGTTGCCCTTAGTGCCCCCTTGCTTCTAGCCGTCAGACACGCAAAGTACTTCCAACCAGACAATCCCCTTAAAGAGAGCCATCTTACGGGCTCTAAATTGTACAGCACTAAAAGTGTATGTGTGATGTGTCCAGATGTTGACGCTGAACAACTCGGGGCTGAGCATCACGGTGGACTGGGTTGGCCGCTACGTCTACTGGTCGGAGCTGGACGACCGCGGGGCAGGCTCGTTTGTGTACCGTCTAGACCTGAGCCAGGCGGGGCGGGGCATCGTGGAGGCAGAGAACATCCTCTGGCGGCCACGCATCATCAACACCCTCAGTCTGTCCCCCTTCACCAGGTCAGTGAGCACAACTTTGCTGCCCCACCATTCTAGCATATCCTGCAGATCACTGTGCTAACAGGCCTGTTTCACCTTTGTAGCTGCTTGTCTGGACGTGGAGAATGTAAGTTGATAAATACTTTTAATACCGGAATGCTGAATACCTGTCCCCTGTTTGTGTTAACATTACCTCCGGTACCGTAAACGACTGGAGTAGTAAGCATTTTCCACTTTTATACAGGATGAGGCTAAAGTAGATAGAGGGTTGCTGCATTTGCAAGTAGTTTGGACCAGTTACTTGTCATCTAAGAATACGGGACCAATGGCACAAAGAAATCACGAGCTTCTCCGGACAGTGATACCAACCTCATTATGTGCAATCCTTTGCATATAACATGTTAGTTCACATCCATCACATTGGTTGCACATATGAAGAAGCAAAATGCTTACATTAACATACAACTCTAATTTTTTACCCATCCTGTGCAACATTACTGTATGAAAAAGTAAGTTTATAAAATGATAACTTCCACTGAATAGTTTTCATGTATTAATTTTTCTGGAATTAAACTGTAAATCTTTCAAATTTTTTCAGTTCCCTGTATTGGATAGAGTTCAACAAGATGGGCGTCGGATATTTAATGAAGAGTCGGCTGGATGGAACAATGATTCGGCCATTCTTCTCAGCTGTGAAAGTCAGTAGACGGTATGTTTATAATGACAAAACTTACTTATCAATTATTCCAGCCAGTTGTATGGCCCTTTTAAGCACTGGGTTCTGGCCAAAAGCACCTCCTTTATCATGTGTTGCAGTGACAGTTGCAATGTTACTTAAACCATTTGCATTGCACAATTGGTACTCTGTGTGATCTTGATTTCATTGCAAATAGATGACACGACGGCACCTTATTGGTGTAAAAATTCCCATATCCCACATTATATTTTTAATTTTAATTTTATTTTTAAATTTTTAGTTAATGCTTTTGATATTTTTTCTATTTAATACTTTTGCATATTTTGCTAGTGTGCTTTGTGTTTCACATTCTTGGTTTTCTGCAATGATGTACATTGCAAAGATTGTAACCTCCAGAAAAATTGTTCTAAAATCGCAAATTGCTCAATGGGTTTATAGAACAGATACGCATTTATTTAAAATTAACGAAAAACCAAAAATTTTATTTCAGAATTTTTTAAAAGTTTTTAATGCATTACTGCACAATAATTTTGTTCTCTGTTAAGATATGAGTGCAGCTGGTAACTGGGGCAGTACAATGTATTGTTGTGTCGGTAGGCGGCGGACACTACAGGAGCAGGATTGTAACTGTCTGGAGAACCCTCCAGTGGGCAAGGCAATGGCCGTCGACCACACTGACTCTACCAATCCGACAATCCTGTGGGTCGATGGCTGGCAGAACCACATCTACATCACAGATGCCAGTGGCTGCACTTGCTCTGTCCTTATAAATGCCACTGTGAATTCGCATGAAGGTACATCACACATTTATATTCTTCATTGATTATTATATATTACTTGTTAATATATACAGTAGAGTCCAGAATTTACGAGTGCTGGGTTTAACGAGGTAGCGATTTTGCGAGGCCATTCGCAGGAACCGTCAATAAATCATAAAAATTGTTTAAAAAAATACAAAAATCCCAGGAAAAATGCAGTAAATCGAAGCAATAAAAACTGATTAAAAATATTTTCGAGAGTTCACAGCGATAAAATACATGGGTTGTAGTGTTGCTACTCGTAATTTGTATGCAGCAAGATGAAGAAAAAAAAACTGTGAAAATATGTTAAAAATTGCAGTAGTTGTGATTTGTAACAAGCGTGCCGCCTGACGCCTGAAGGGAAAACTGCTCGTACGATATGTAAAGGAACAAAGATAGTAACTGCTCTACACCCCCCTGCATGTAGCTGCTCCAATATGCAGTCTCCGCGCCTAGCCTTGTTGTCTTGCCTGACCATCGCTTGCATAGCAACAAGTCCACCCAATAACTTGGTGAGGGTGTGATGAGTGACTTTTCCACTTGGTGGTGAAAGGGAAGGGTAAGATGTGCACAGGACCGAGAGGGGGGGAAAGGGGTACGAGCAAACACTTTGTTTGCCTGTCGCAGCGTACCTGAGTGTCGGACATAAAAGAAAAAAGACACTGTTTCGGCACTGCCAATAGATTTTCTTGCATGAGCGTTAGTATATGAAGGAAAGTATATAGTGGATGGAAAAAAAGTGCAGTTACACTTTTGAGTTAATTAATTACGCGGATAAAATGGAAAACAAATTGTCAAGAGAAAATTTGTCGATCCTGAAAGTGATCTACTAAGAAGGATAAACTAGACAAGGTGCCAAAAAATAAACATGTCCTTCCTCAGGCCGTGTTCTAATTTGTTTGAAGTTTAGTCAGTCGTAATTTGTATTTAGCATTTTGTAAGGTTTAGTCGGAACACCACGACATTGAACTGTGTAGCACACCATTATGCTATTATTTTGGCCTTATCATGATTCCAAAATTAAAAGTACTCGAAGTATTAAAATAAATAAATTATTTACGTAATTTGTTTGAGGGTCTTTAAAAATTTAAAATTAACAAAATAAAACCATATGGCGTGAAATTGTTACTATACAAATATGAATGGGGCGAATCCAGTTTTTCCTCGAATCCAAATTTACCCTTGAATCCATGTCTGAAATCACAGAATCCCGAATCTCTGATTCTATGATTTTCCATGTGATATTTTTGCACCGCAATACAAACACGAGGCTTTTGTGCCACTTTTTGATGTGCATTTACTATAAAGTATGGGGCGATTTGGTGGTAAATTACTGCATTTACCGTAAGTGTAAATATTGGTGAAAATGATGTACGTTTGATAATCCTTTGTAAAATAACATTTGGTTTGACACAAATTTGTGTGGTCTTTACCCATGTAGCACTAGAATTTTTTCCCAGAAATAAGGCCGCCTAAACGGCACCACTGGTACGCGAGCCAGACAGAACTTGAGCCGTTTATGCACGCTGGTGTATTGGGGTGGTTGTCAGCGGCAAGATAAGTGCTGGCGTACGCATGCGCCACATCTTGTTTGTGTTATGGAAATAACATAAATTAAATAGATGACACAAAGCACTGTTGGTACGTCTGTGTTTAAGGGTGCTTCAAACCAGGACGTGTCCAAGACCAAGATGTGTGGTAGCGATAAAGGCAGTAGTAGCACGCACATCACGCATTACATCGCCTCTGCACTCAACTCCTGTAGATTCCCACGCCAGCCTTCTCTCCCCCAAACCCTTCTGTTCCCCAATGCCAGCTTTCTTTCCCCCCACATCCTTCCTTAACCAATGCCACCAGGAGCTGTCAAGTACTTCCCTGGAGACAAAACAACCCTCCCTCCTCCTCAACCATTGTGAATGACATCTCACTCGTGCANAGCTGTCAAGTACTTCCCTGGAGACAAAACAACCCTCCCTCCTCCTCAACCATTGTGAATGACATCTCACTCGTGCAAAAAAAGGAAGAGGACAGTTTGTATACTACCTGCTGGGAAACAATGCTGTGTAATATCCCTGCTCAGCCTTTCTTTCTCTAATGCCGCCTGCCTCAGACACACATCACTTCACCTTCATCAGCTCTCTAAACCTTGATGTTAAGTGCTGCCCAAATCTCTCACTCTCTCCCCTCCACCACCAATGAGTACCACATAGAGGCTAGTAAATTAAACTACATAGGTAAGTCCACCACATGGTAGGCACTCTTGGGGACAAGGAAAAAAGATTCAGATTTTAAATTACAATGGACAGAAACTACTACTTGGTCAGTTAACTTAATGAAAGGTGTAGGCCGCCGTGAGACAGACATCTGACCGATTGCAGCTGCTTCTAGACTGCCTGCAACAGCAGTATAAAGGAGGTTCCAGTTCCAGCTTTTGTACAAATTATAAACACAAATTCTTCAGAATTTGTGCTAACATAAATATTGCTTTTTATTCTCATGTCATGACATTCCCAATTTGGACTTAACATTATTGACACAAACTCTGAGGGGTTGGAGATTGTTACTTCTCATGTTGTCACGTCATATGTTTGTTCACTGGGTTAGAGAATTTTGATTTGTTTATGTTGCCGGCGCTACAGTCACGTATAAGGCCAGCCAACCCTTTATGTTGGTAGTGCCCTACAACTGATGTGACCGCTTGCAGCACCCTCGTAGCTATGTATGCCCCATACTGTGTGTGCAAGGTGGTATTCACCTTATCACTAAATAAAGTGACAGGCCCCCTCCATCTTGTGTTGGCAAGCATTTGTCTCTGGGTGCTGGTGATACTGTGGTCAGGACCAGGCTGTTGATAAGAGGAGGAGGTATGACGACAACGTGGATGCAACCCACTTCACTAAAGCACTTGGTATTTCCTACAGTCACTGATGACATTTTACCATCTCCTTGGTAGCCGTAACCATTGTGGCCATTTCCTAGGTCCTTCAAAGTTTAATCACCACTACCCCATGCAGAGTTTAGTCAGTTACTACACAAAACTGACTGCAAGAGCCCTTATGAATCCAACAGCTACACCAGGAACCCATGTGATAAGCACGTTGTAAGCCTCACACCTTGCACACTGGTGACCATGCTTGTGCTGATCACAAATCCACAATCATCTACTTGGCCTTCAAGACCTCACTGTTAAGAGCCGCCCAAATCTCTTCACTTACTCACTCACAATTATCTACTCAGCCAAAAAGAATGGTTAATGAAACTTGCTGGGCGAAAATGCCACAATACTAGCATAAAAACAGTTTTTGAATTTATATATATATATATATATATATATACATGTAGTCAGTCCAAGAATACAATACAGGATTTCATCACTGCTACTGTTCAGGAAGAATTAATTGCGTTTCTATATAATCGAATGGAACTAGTAGTCTTAGGAAAATGGGATATATAGTGAGAATAGGTCACTGGGCTATTAATTGCATTTTTGAAAAGAGATAGAAAACATTAGTACTCAAAGCACGGTAATTGCAGGACATGCAGAATCTCAAGATTAGAATTTTGTCTCTGTTACAAAACCGGAGTGGTGCGGGTCTTATCACCTTCAAATAAAAGTGCAGAGCTGCGATGCTGGGAACTGACCTACCAATAAATCACTAAATCCAGACAGCTACCTGGTCTACACATAAGATAGCTCCTCTACTGCAATTCAAATTTCCCGTCACGCCCTAGTTTGCCTCCTGGCCACTAGGTTCACTGATTGCCAATCACTGCTCACCAGACTGCAGCGCGCCATCACTTGCTGTGTGAAGAATTTGGCTCAGCCAACAAAATGTCACAACTGTGCTTCCGCATGGAAAATATGTTCATTCAACATTTTTGTATGAGTGTTAATCTGCAAGTACCACCCTGCAAGTTCTTGTGCTTTTTCTACTTTTAAAAATTTAATTAAAATAGGTGCAGGTTAAGTGTGAGCACTGTGTACGCAGGGCTGCCTCCCACGTCGCTGACCACGGACAGGCAACTGGTGTACTGGTCCAACTCCTCGGAGGGGCGCATCTACTCGGTGGTGAAGAGCGGGGCAGGAGCTCTCGGCAAGGCAGAAAACCTGGTCGCAGGTGTGAGGAGACTGGACGTGGGCAGAGTGCGGCAGATCACTGCCATGGGTACACATCTCCAGCCATACCCAGGTGTGCCTCCCCTCTTCTCTACTCTCTGCCTTGACCGGCACTCGAGACTGCATTGCATGTTCTAATACTATATTCACCTCATGAGGTCTCAGTTTCCTTTTGGGTTTAAGATAATTAACCCTTTACCATTTTGACTTTTCTCTAATTTCATGAGTAATGTACACTTAACATAATGCAGCTCAAATCAAACTGAGTTTGTTCTTGAACTGTAATATGCTGTAGTTATTGAACATGTGTGTTTTATCTCAAATACTATATTCTTAACGTTGTTAGTTGTTGCATGGCAGCATAAAGCAGTTACGTCTTATGGTAGTCATTTAGAGGAAAGATAAGTAAAATTTCTGTATTGTTGGTAAAAAACTGCACTCTTTAGCACTAAATGGATGTAAATTCAAATACAGTATGTAGTTTAGTTTTTTGACACATTTAAAATGAAAAATCACTTGTAAAGTTGGACACTAATTTGAATTGCAGAATCATATTTGCATATTGTAGTTTGACTAAGAAGTACAGTAGAACTCTAATTGTACAAGTGTTCATGGTTCCAGAGAATACTATAATTGTGTGAAATCGCTGTTTTTGAAAAATCCAAAATAACCAATTTTCACCCCCAAAAAATTAAAGGATTATGTGTAAAGTATATTTGTGGCATAAAGTTCGTGTTTAATTGTCACTGGCATTAAACACATGTGTTTTTTAAATGAAATATTCATTTTATTTAATAGGCAGATGTCTTTATAATGAAATTATATCTGATAAGCATTTATGCTCCCCTTGTCACCAAAAATGTTAAAAACATTGAGCAGTGTGAAGTTTCACCAAGTGGATTACAGCCATATTTAATCGCTTCTGGCATAAAAATAAAATAATACATGCATTTAATTGAAAATTTAGACGTCTTGAGAATGAAATGATGCCCTAGTAGTATAAATAACAACCTCTCGTGGCTGAACAAAAAAGTTGTTAAAATGTGTGACGTAACTTGTAGCAAACACTGCGTTCATTTTTAGTCGCTTTGTGCGAGAAAACCAGAGAATCAATCAAAAATAAATATTATTTTATTATGCAAAAGTTTTAGAATAAAATTATATCACAGAAGTATAAATATGCTACCACACAACCATCCCTCTCCTTGCCAGCCATGTAAGGGGAAATAACTAGGTCGTAGTGGTCATGTCCCATATCATTGGATATACTAGACAGCCAGAACTGATCTCTCCAAGCCAGATGTTTACACATGCATTGGCATCACAGCAATGGATGTTTTATTTTGTAGACATCTGTGTTTTGATGTGATTAATATTACAGTATAAATAATTTATAAGGGAAAACTTCTGCTTTTTAGCAAGCGGTAATCATTGACTACCGCTCGCTAAATAGTGTTGTATGTGGCACTCAAGCTTTATGTGATATGGTTGTATGTCTCGTGACACACAAAAGCTTGTGTGCTACGTACGCACAATTTAGCGAGCGGTAATCAGTGATTACCGCTCTCTAAAAATTAAAAGTTTCCCTTTATAAATGAGTTATGCTGTATTATTAATCACTTCAAAACATAGATGACAAAATAAAACACCTCTTGCTGTGGTGCCAATGCATGTGTAAACATCTGGCTTGGAGAGAGAAGTTCTGGCTGTGTAGTATATCCAATGATATGGGACACGACCACTACGACCTAGTTTATCCCCTTACATGGCTGGCAAGGGGAGGGTTGGTTGTGTGGTAGCATAGCAGCCAGCGTGATGTCCTTGCCCCACCCCACCAGGGAGGGGTAGGGGGGTCTGGTGAGGAGTGAACCAGCGGAGTAGGTACGGGTGGGCGCTATGTTTTTCCGGCCACTTTCCATAGTGTTATCTCCGTCTCACTTTTGCTTGGACACTCACCCTTCTAGTTTGTTACCTCCCCACTTTTAGCTGCTCATGCGATCAATAATCTTCTCTCACCTTCCCCCTCCTTGTATTTGAGAATACAGCCCCGCCTGGTAATATGACAATAGCGAACCAAGTTAAAGAGGGGAAGTGAATAGGTGGCACCTACCATACTGAAGAAGAATAAAGGGATTCCATTTCATTATCTTCTTTATTCCTTTTGTGTGTTTTTACCAGGGAAGTAAAAGCCATCGACATTCTTTAGCTCTCTCTCTACATGACGTGTTTGCAGTTTGCAGACAAAAATGAAACCATTTCAGTGCAGTGAGGTGCTGATAGCATACATCTATGAATAAATAAAATCGGAATCAGGATAGATTGTCTGTGGCCGATTCAGTGAAAATTGACTGGTTGTGTTCTCTTGCAGATGCATCAGACACATACCTAGTAATCAGTTTTACGAGCGCGGCGTACTGTAATTTTTAGCATGTGTTAATCCATGTCAATATCTTCTTGCGTGAAAACAAGAGAAGTTGTTAATTAAATATTATTTGCAGCTGTCTTCTGGATAAAATTATACCCCATAAGGATACATACGACGTAAAAATATACGAACAGAGCATCACACATCCACTATGAAAACATTACCAGCCAGCCTAAGTGTGTTTTCTGATATCTATCATGCTAAAATAAAAAATAACATTAATCATGTAGACGTGTGTCTTCCATTAACTTTTTTTAAATTATGACTTAGAAGTGCTGTGAACGTAAAATAATAACACAAAAACAAAAACCAAAATTGTAAATAAAATTGTAATCCAATAAAATTGCACACAAAGGTTGTCAATAATCAGTCCAGTCATTTCCAAATGCAATCCAAAGTCAAAATCCGAAAAGAAAAGCCTCATAGCACTATCACAAGATGTATCCAAAAGCCAAAACTGCACAAACAGACTAAAGTGGCTGGCTCACAGAAACTGCAGATGTGTAAATGAGGAACTGGCAAGAAATGAAACTTGTCTCACTATTAACGAACGGTCCCTGTTGGTAATCACAGATAGAAATGGGTTGGTTGTGGAACATGAGCTACTGTTGCCTATCACTGTTACTATGAGCTATGCACAGATAAGGGCTTGCAGCACGAGGGAAAGAGACAGGACAGCATGAGCCACCACTTCTATTCACTTGCGTATGCATCGCATGTGCGGCCTAACTCACAAGGCACGCACTACGGGCGTGTTCCAGCAAAATTTTTCACATATATTTTTCTTTTGTTTAACACCTGTGGCCTACCAATTGACGATAGCGGCACAACCTCTCGTATGTTATTGCTGCGTGCTAACAAACATATTTTTTAATATGTAACCTTTAATTAAAACTTCTTGCATTTTGCATTTTTTTTAATGGTTCCCGAGAATGTTGTCATAACATCGCTGTACTTGAGATCAGTGCTCATTAAATAGAGGTTTTACTGTATAGAAATTTTTTATTCCAGTAATTCATGAAAATAATAATAATCTTCTTTTCCTGTCACTGTTGCTTATTAGTGATTAAATTNTCCAGTAATTCATGAAAATAATAATAATCTTCTTTTCCTGTCACTGTTGCTTATTAGTGATTAAATTGTGTAAATGAAATGTTAAGTTTGTAAGTGAGGGGTTTTCTCCCTCTAAAGCCCTTTCTTATAAATGACCGTGCCTATTAGCCAGAGAGAAAATCAGGACGTCGTGGGAGATTTAGTTGCCCTCAGATAGGCACTGTGCGAGGAGTAAAGGTGTGAAGGAGTTACTTACATTAGACACAAACGCTGCCTGGATACTGCGATGAACTGGCGGGCCAGTTTATTGTCACTAAGAACTGTCTGCCAACAGGTGTTACTTCACAGGTGTGCACATACTCATACACTTCTCCCATACGTGGCTGGCTTGCCCAGTGGCGACACAATGTTTCCAACATAGGAGGGGGCACAACTTTAGGCAGTCCACTAGGTGGGGAGGGCAACACTTTAGGCAGGCACTTCTCTTAAAATATTTTTGCTTCTCGTAAAAATTTAATTTTTGTAAACTGAAAACCTAAATTACATGCTGCATAAAAGAAAGAGAATAGTCTATAACCCAGAACCGAAGGTGTATATAAGCATCAGAAACAGATAATAACAATTCATTAGAGGTTGTATACAATATACCAATGCATCTCAGCGAAGANTATAACCCAGAACCGAAGGTGTATATAAGCATCAGAAACAGATAATAACAATTCATTAGAGATTGTATACAATATACCAATGCATCTCAGCGAAGACTAACCAATTTGGGTGCTCACTTACTCTCATTCTGTTGGCCTTTATTTAGGGAGGAGTAATGTATACCTTCTCCCCTAGTTGTTACACAACTGGGCTTGCCTGTTGCAGTTCCAGACTGCCTCTGGCCGCAGCAGGTGCCGGTGCTAGCGCAGCTGGAGAACCATACTGCCCACAGCATAACCCTGCGGCTGCCACCCCCCGACAGGGACGAGGAGTGTGGGGAGGTGTCCATGGCAACCACCGAGTACATTGTCTACTACGGCCTCGTCAGCAAGGATGAGCCCTGGGACTGCCGCACGTCGCTCGAGGAGTGCAGCAAGCTTGTGAGTGCGTTGACTTTTGTCTTCTGTGCATGGTTTCCAACAATCGCTCATATGACTGGTAGTACTGTTAAATTTGTGAATTTAAGTCAGTTACATCAATTTCCATTCACATTTAGTTTTCCATTACGTACATTTGTACTTTCATAAAAGAATGGGGAAAATAAATATATGTATACTGTATTAATTACATTAGGGTATTTTTCTGTATTTTATTTAAAACCATTGTTAAACAAGATCAAAAGTATATTTGTTAGCTTTGAAAAAGTCAAACATAATTTTTAACACACAGAAATTACACATTGCATTTTAAAGCACACTGAACATATCACACCAATTCTTTAACTTGTCACTGAATTTCTTTGTTCATCACTGCCAATATGTATCATGTCAATTGCAGTGGCATTTTTCACTACAAATTTACGTATTTTAAATTAAATTGCCACCTGAAATTTTAATATTGAAAGATGGCAGCAGGTGGCTCGTGGTGGACGAGTCCACTATTCCTCAGGAGAGGTGTAGGGCAGCGATGCTTGATTATGTAAAAAAACAATCATAACTTATTGCTGTGTTTATATTATCATTATTATTTTGTGGCCTGACACACTAAAAATTGGCTCACTTATTTTCCACACTCGCATGCACAACACACGCACAGGGATGTAAGCACTGAGTGAAGAGGGCACACAAGAGGTCGCTGGAACAAGAGAACTGCTGTGTCTCCATCACTGCATTCATTTCCCTGGCAGTATTTCTACTGGGGATTTCTCCAGGTGATGTTAGTCGGGCCCAAATTATCACGCCCTCAAAAATCACCTCTTGAAGGCATGAAAGTGGGGCAGCCGCCTGACTCCGGTGGTACCTTGGACATGGCACGGATGGGGCGCGCTCCCAGCACACCCCTTCCGGCACTGAAGTCAAGGAGGGGTGGCCACCGCATTCAGGGTGCAACTCGTCCCCAGTAGAGGGCACATCGTAGCTGCACAGTTGTGGCGGGACGAACGGACTAAGACAGGAGTGATGCAGCACACGTCAGTGCATGTTTATTTTATGTGTGTAGCTTAATAACTTCTAATCCAATAGAAAACTCTGATCATAGGTGCTGCAGTAAAATTCATAATGGAAGAAGCAACAGATTTGACAACATTTCTATCTAAACCTGTATAATTGTTAAGAATATTAGCTAATAGCTGTATTTGTTTGTTATGTATTGCAGTAACACATTATTTTTGTTTGCACAGATATCATACACACAGCTGTTGACAGTGTCTGGCTTGAAACCATTCTCCAGCTATGTCTTCTTGGTTGCTTTGAAGAACTACTACAGCGACCTTCAGGGAATCCCACCAGTAACTGGCCCGGAGGTTATCTTGCAAACTGATGTCGGAGGTAAGGAACACATTACCTTCAACAGGGAGGCACAGAAATGTTTCAGATATTTCTAACACCTTCACTTACCTTAAAAGATATTAATTTTCTTCTTGAGGTCAAATATTGAAAATGCTTTGCAATGAGCTCTATAAAAAGTAAAATCTTATTCTTTTCAAAAAGGAGTCAAAAAACGCAAGTGTCGACGGGTGGTACTCATACATAGACATGCACATACACATACACACTCAGACCAACAAAATTTAGATAAACACATTTTCCACGTGGATATACATTAATGACGTTTTGTTGTCTGGGCCAGCTTCTTCAGACAGCCTGCAGAAGCTGGCTCAGTGAACTAAATGTTGTGACTGCCCATTCACAAGGAAATTGTGTTCGTCCAACTTTTGTGCGTGTGTCTATCTGCGAATACTGTCCTCTAAGTACTTGTGTTTTGTCACCTTTATAAAATGTAATTAGTATTCTTGCTGCCTATTCCAGCCATATCNTAATTAGTATTCTTGCTGCCTATTCCAGCCATATCTAAAGTCTTATTCAGTAACGCCTTGACTTTTTAACTGTTGTTATGTCATGATTATTCATTTTGATTAGTCCTGAAAGAGATGATTGCTATGGAACAATTAGAATCAAAGCTAATTAGTAACACGAATCAATAACCTGCCTGTGGATTATTTTATATTATTTTATACATCATTATTACATATAACTTATTCACACACACTGCTAAATGTGAAAAAAAACCTACATCGATTCAGTATATATTCATAATTTTAAAATGTCACATATGCGTATACAGCAATGCCTGAGAACTGTCATATTCCCTTGTACTCTACTTAGAGGTAGAGACACTGGCTGTCCCATTTCCCAGTCCATCATGACAACCACAGTTGGCTTGTCTGCTGAGTGATCCTGGCCACCAGGTTGTATCCACTACTCACTTAGGGGCAACTCTCGTGCCTTGCTTCACTGGGATTCACTGGTTGGAGTAAGCAATTATATTATGTGCGCATCTGGCATGCTGAGTATTAGTGGTTTGACCGCCATTTCCTTGGGTGTCCCCAGTTGGGGAGCATGCCTATCGGCTCTGGAGGCAAGCGGTCTCAGGGTTAGATACTCCGTTAGGGTGCCGTGCAGGTGTATGCTTCTCTTCTTGACGATGCAGAATCATTAAGTCGATTTTGGAGCAGAAGTGGTGTCATACTGTCACTCGAAGTTTCTGATGTCTTCTGTAGCTCTTGCTATTTGCTATTCTCTGCTATCTCTCAGTGCTGGTGTTCAGTGGTCCAATTTTTTGTAGCGCTGTCTCTCTTCCAAGCGGGTGACGGGTAAAGCAGGTAGCCCGCTAATGGCTTCAACCCCTTGCGGAGGAGAGTGTTACATGTTCACATTTGCTCCAACTTGCATAATCTCACCCGTCAATTAAGTCTGCACCACCTAAAGCCATCCACACAGTGATACATTGACCAGCTAAAACAGGCCCAACAACCACCATCCAGCCGCCAAGTAATATGGTGAGTAGGGTCCATGCTCCAAGGCCCTAGTTGGGAGAAAGTCTTGGTCAATACCTGTCTCTACCGAGGTCGGTGAGCCGTAAAAGTGTTAGTGGTTCCTTTTATTGTAAAAAGGAGAAAGTAAAAGTATTATATGAACACATATGTTACAAAAAAAGTTGTCACTATATGGAACCTCATTTTTGGCTATATTTTGACATTCGGCTACACCATTCTGCTAAGAGCTAAATAGCTACACGGGGTAAAATTCAGCTATGTATGGCAACACTACTTGTGATGGTCACTGCTTGCAGCTGTCCGCCAAATCAGGATAATCTTGCCTCATCCATACAACCATTCAGCCATGCCCACTCCAGTTACATTGAGCAGCTACAGAACAGGATTTCCTTGCTACAATGGAAACCAGGCACAATGACCCTCACAACTATCTGGCCCCAGGTTTCTTCCCTAAATTTTCTCTTGTGCTTCAGTGTGAATGGTGAATATACTAACATATTACCTAACCGATAATCTAGCCGAACTTGCAATCAGCCCTGGCCCAGCTTATGGAAATGTTGCTTATTTTTTTTCAGTCATCATTATGTTGGCATAGAAGGGAGGTTGATTTGTATGGTGCATTCAAGAGCAATTTTGACATTTTTGAAGAAGTTGATGAAAAATTACACCAGCCCTTATATGTTCAAATTACAAACAAATTTTATTTTCATTAAATGTTTACCTTTTCACTTAACTTACAACTTTATAATCATTGGTTAGCAATAACTACACACATGGAATATGAATTATATAATTGTCATCCAAAATTATAATGTCAATTGTGAAGATCATCAAGTAGTTTGGTGTTGTATATACTTAAATCAAAGAGGAAAAATGTATTTGACACAAGAACATCTGTAACTTTATTTATCATAATTTTGTGTTGTAGTATCCTACTAATATTATAAATGCTTAAGTGTGTTTGTTTGTTTGTCCTTCTTACACGTCACAACGGAGCAACGGATCGACGTAACTTCCTGCACAGAAATAGTTTGAGGGCTGAAAGGTGATATTGGCTACTTTTTATCACGAGAAATATCTCAAAAAAGTTACAAACTATAATAGTGAATCAAGTTGGGAAAACGTTTGCCGTCAGCGCGCTCTCTTGCAATGCGCTGTCTAAACCGTTAAAGATGGAACAATATCATGTAGTAAAGAATTGTGTAGAATAAAAAGACATAAAAAAACTCCACAGTAGCATATACCTATATATAAAACAGAGAAATACTAATAAGTGTTTTTACCATTTAATTCACAGAGACGTTGAGTTTTATAATATGTATAGAGTATAGAAGATTGACACCAAGTAAAATTCAACTTTATTTTTAAAAAAAACCTAAACAATAATTCTGTAGTTCACGCGAGCGAAGCCGCGGGCACAACTAGTTTAACAATATGTCCACAGTTCACAGAATTTACAAGGTGTAGAATGTTCTAGTGACTAAGTGTAACCATTTCAAACAGTAGAAAAAAAAACCCTTGAAAAAGTTCAGTTTTAGAAAGTTTTGTGCTTAATAAATTTACATAATTTTGCACCAGAAGTATAAAAATGAAAGTAATTTGAGAGTCTTAATAAGTTTTCGTACTTAACAAGCCTAAATTGTTCAGTTCTTTCAGATACCTCCTAAGAGCGTTTTACTATAGCTAGGTGGCGATACCACGTACCCTGAAGTTGGAGTGCAGTGTAATAAGCAAGTGCAACAAGGTATGGACCAAGTAGTTTGTGCATCGTTGACAGCACCGTCTGAGCCACGGGAGGTGAGTGCGGTGATCCTGAGCCCCAACACAGTGGAGGTGCGGTGGCTGCCTCCGCAGGAGCTCAATGACCGTGCTGTGTGGTACCAGGTGCACTGGCGCTGCCAGGACGTCGTCGAGGGGGTGCGGCAGAAAGGAGAGCAGGTCGCCAAGGGCCTGTCCGATAACGGCCGCCACGCTGCCCGCCTGCACCAGATGCTCCCCGGGCAGACCTACGTCATATGGGTGAGGCT
The DNA here is from genome assembly GCA_002778355.1 of Clitarchus hookeri. Lineage (NCBI taxonomy): Eukaryota > Metazoa > Arthropoda > Insecta > Phasmatodea > Phasmatidae > Clitarchus > Clitarchus hookeri. Next base: position 24,940 of record NQII01012479.1, read on the forward strand.
CCTACGTCTCTTCTTCCTCTGCTGCTTTCGTTTAGAAAATGTGACGTGGTACAGTGGTAAACCTTCAGATTCACATTCTGGTCGACCTGGGTTGAAGTTGTGCTCTGGCCACTGTGATTTCAGTTCTCCATGGTTTCCAGTAATCACTCCAGGCGAATTTTGGGATGATTCCTTTTTACAGGCCATGCAGATTCCTTCCCTGTTCCTCCTTCTCTGAGCAACTTGCTTAATTTCTAATGATCTTGCTGTGGATGAGATGTAAGGCCGTACCTGCCCATCTTGTGTTCAGGGAGGGTAGAGTTTTTCTCACTTCCCACTTCCTCCATGGCTGGAAAAGCCAGTGCTGTAGTACATAGATGCAGTTCAAGGCAGCTTTTGCTTTTTTCAGTTTCAATAACTATATGAGCAGTATCAATTAATCATCATCTGACCATGAAGTTTTGCATTTGGATCCTGGTTACCACTGTGCTATTGGCTAGTTTTAGTTTTACATGACATTATTTGATTACTTAACCCGATTGTGCCACAATTAATAAAACAGTCTTTTTTGTTTTTCTCTCCTGTACTTGAAATACATGACACACCTATTTATTTGACTCGGCTCTCCACTACTTATTTGACCTACTCCCACCAAAAAAATTGACAATAGGTAATATGAAAAGTAACACTTTTGTATTAACCACCAGTCTTTTCACATCATCTTGATATAATTACCATAGTACAAACTTACCAAACATTTTTTTAAGTTCTGTTACTAATGCTTATTTAATTATGAAAGTAGATAATAGATAGAAGCAAGTTTTCATCTTACTTGAAATACATCCAAGCAATGTTTTTCAATTATGTGGTTATGGATGTTGTTTTCGTTTATTTTGTTACGCAGGATACGTCTGTAACAGGAATGGCTAATAATGTGAGCCTGATTATTTGCTCGGCTGCATTCTATATTTGAAAAAAATGCAAATTCTGTGGAGACTTTATCTACCATTTGCAGGGGACTGTCAGAAAATTTCCGTACATTCAGAACTTCACTACATGAGGATCTGACATGTAGTACATCAATAAAATACAACTTTTAACAATATTAAACTTCATGTGTTGAGTATAATGAGAGCTGTACATCAACTGTGAATAAAGTTCAACTAATAAATATTGGAATTAAAAAAAAAAAAACATATTATTGTATTATTATTACTGTAAATAACACAATAAGAGACATTTCACCTCAACTCACCTAAATAAAGAATATAACATCACAAAGTACAATGTATAATTTATTATAAGCTGACACCAAGTGCAAGCCAACCGGAAAATTCTAACCTTCTACAAAAGAAAATAACATGACACCGAATGCAAACTTAATTTTTAATACACATGTGCATTCAATCAGCTGAGAGCATGCAGAGTGGTTATCGATGGGGCAATGTGTTTATAACAGTCACGACTGTGAAAGGGAAGCTTCAGAGGCGGGAGGAGTGAAACAATCTACCCCTCCCCTTCATAAACTGGTCGGCACCCAGAGGGAGGACACAATGCTGGTTGCTAGGCAACTATCTCCTACCCCACCAGCTTTGTAAGGAGAGGAAATGAGCTCTGCGGAGTATCACCGAGGACAGCAGATCTACACACGTTGGGGATACCATGCACGCGTGGAAAATGTCTGCATCCATAAGTTATTATACTTGGGATTTTAAGACAGAGATAAATAAATTAGACAATTAAAATTTATTTTCAAAAACACGTCCTCTTATTTTCTTATTATTTTCCCGTACGTTATGCCTGTTGCGAGTTACGTTGCGCTTGGTCTTGGTGCTTACACATTATTTGGCGATACTTTCGGATAAGTCCTTCCAGCATATAAGCTTATTCAGAAAATGTGTGTCTGGTCAAGTAAATTAATATAAATCCTCCAATCTCCCTGCATGAAGCCACTGAAAATGAATTTTATGATTGGTAATACAAGTTGCTATTGCTAAAAAAATTCTTGGCAAAAGAGGGAGGTCCAGTGTATGCCTCTAGGGTTATCATTTTGTTTGGAAAATGCTTCCTATTGCGTTAAATTAACATTTTGTTTAAAAAATCATGTTGATTTTATGCCAGATACGATTTTACATGAACTTTGCGAAGAAAAAACTACTTTTAAACACAAAAAAAAACACCTTTGAAAAAAATATTTACTCGTCAAAATTTACTGCATAAAATTTTTGGGTGAAACCGTTTGCTTTGATATACTAGTGTGATGATAGGTGTAAGAAATACCAGTGCTGTAGGGAATTACCATTGCATACTCGTGACTGCTGCGACTTTGTTAGAGGGTCAGACTCGGCGGAGCACTTGACTCTCTGTGGTGTGGTAGGTTTGACAGGATATTCATACATCGTTAAGAACGTAGATCACATGGTTAGTTTTAATGCTTCATGTACTCTACCAATTCTCCTCTTGCCGGCATGTAAGGAGAGGAAGAGAGGACACAGCTTTTTTTACTATATAACAGCTTCTCCCCTCTTTGGCATGTAAGGAGAAGAAGAAAGGTGCACAGTTGAGAGAGAGAGAGAGAGTATGCAAGGATGCCACGCTAGTTGCTAGGTAATTGCTTTCCCTATCATGTAAGGGGAGGCGGTTGTCTGACTGTCGACTCACCAACTCGTATAAACTAAACTGGTGAGCACTGTGCCCCAGTGATGATAAATTGCAGTGCACTTAATATATTTTACACCCAGTTATTAGACGTTTGCAGATAAAGAACCAGCTTAAAAAAAAAAATTGTGTGAAATGCTTAGTGATGGGACTGAAAGATATTTTTTT
>NQII01012480.1:13009-30085 GCA_002778355.1 Clitarchus hookeri
AATCTAAAGTAGGTTCCTGAAAACTTAAAATAAACCGTGGTTACCTAGCTAGCCAGTGTTGGTGGAGCCAACCATTTTCTAGAATATAGGAATGTAATAAAAGTTCTGAATACCGCTGTTTGGGTGCACTAATAAGCCGCAAGGCCTTTGCACCTACTATAGAACAAATCATGACCACGAAAAATGGTTTAAGCTTGTAGAAATAACAAGAAATTTCTTATATAACTTACGACCCAACTTACCTTATTATAATAGCAATTAGTTTTCGAATAGTATTAAAAAAACTGAGTTGGTATGAAGGACTTGTCTTATCTTCGAAGCAATTACTTTAGAAATGAAACCATATACTTATACAACAGTAGTGAGACAACTACAAATATACTCATGCCTTACCCAAAACTTCAATCCATGAAACCTGGTACTATAAGTCTAATATTTCAAATTATAAGATTTCCTAACCTGAAATGTTTAAAGATCCTTTACTTTGAATATAAGTGTTTAAGCCAAATAAAATATGAAAGTTTACAGGGCCTACCGTAGTGCTACTTGTGTGAAGAATTTGATAGAAATTAATTGTTTGGTCCCTGAGATATGTCCTAAAAAACTTTGTTTTCTAATTTAATTCTCTTGTGTAAATTTGCCAAAAAAAGAGGCTCTATATAAAATGCTTCTAATATGTACAGTCTACGTGCAAATTTTGGTTGAATTTGGGTAATTTGTTTAATATATAAAGTAATCATACCTAGGTGATTTATGAAGCTGCCATTTTGAACATCGTTGCCTGACTCATTTTAAACCTGAAAGTTTATATGGACTTCTGTAGCATTTAAGGTGTACATAAATTAGTACATATTTAGTTTAAATGTTCCAGTGTAACATTTGGTGGAAATCGGTTGATTGGTCCTTGAGATATAGAGAAAAATTTCCATAATTTTCATGTGGAGATCTTCAAAAATGGAGGACAAAAAAGTAATGTAGTAGCAATTTAATGATTGTAACCTGCCAGTATAAAAATTTAAGAAAAAATTAAATGATATAGTTTTGTAGATATCGCCCACAAAAATAAAATTATTTTATAGCTGCAATTATGAAAAATAAGTGTGTCCTACTTTAAATATACATTAATTATTACTGCCTACCGCAGTACAACATCTTCGCAAAAATTTTGTAGGAACGAATTTATTGTTTCCTGAGACACAATATTAAAACTATTATTTATTATTTGTAGGGTTATCTTACAAAATGGCAGAGAAATGACGCTCCAAGCAAAAAAATGTAATGGTTGTAATAGGTACTGCCAGCATAGAACATTAAGTTTCAAATTGTTTCTTCAATGAAATATAATAACCTGAAAATTTTATGTACCTACCATTTCGAAAATATTTGCCTAAACAGCATAAAACATTACTTTACACCACATGCTGTAGTACTTTTTGGTTGCCAAATTTTGAAGGTATCTGTATATTGTTTCCCGAGATATGACAAAGAACTTCATTTACTAGCATGAAGCTATCTTAAATAATGGCGAACAAAATATGCTTTTCGTACAAAGAAATTACAATTGTAATATTTACTGCCAGCATACAAAATTTATTTGATATTAACCACATGGATTTGGCAATATAGCATTCAAGGTTAAGCATCTCTATATTGCCATTAATTTGAAAATAAAGGTCTGGTATGCTTCAAATATACAATTTGACATAATCTGCCTCAGTACTAATTGTTTGTAAAATTTAGTAGGAAATGTTCAATTCCTTCCTTGAAATATTACCAAAAAACTTTATTTTATTCGCATGTTGGTATTTTACAAAATGATGGACAACGGGTGTTCCATATAGATACAGTTGATTGTTGTAATGTTGGAATTGATTATATAGTTATAAAGATTATATAGTTTCGACAATACAGCATTCGAAGCTAAAATGGCTACATGGTCACCATTTTTAAATTAGGGTCTGAATTTCTTAAAATATATCACATTATATCATCTGCATCAATACTACTTTTTTTGCCAAATTTGGTTGTGATCGGTTAATAATTTACCGAGTTACGACATAATACATTTAATTATTCCTATAGTACTATCTTCCAAAATGGCCTACAAAGTGGTTATTTAATTGTATTTATAATGCTTGTAATAAATACTTTCAGTACACAAAATTCGGTAGAAATTGGTTAAATGGTATGACAGTTCTACCAAATAAACTTAAAACATTTCTATGGCCCCCATTTTGAAAATATTTTATTGATCATTTCAATTAATTAAGTTTACATGGCCTAGTATAGTATTACTTACATGCCAAATTGGTTGAGAAATGGTAGAATAGTTTTCGAGACATACTGTAAAATTTGTACTTTTTTAAATTGGTGCTATCTAACAAAACGACGAACCAACGATATCATCTCAAAATTTAAAGCTTACGCAAAGCTATGTCAGCATACAAAATTTGGTTTAAATCGGATGAATTGTTCCCCAGATATGACATCACCCCAGATTTTAAAATGGCCGTCTTTTTTAAAGAAAGCGCATGGCGTAGTCGTAAACTATACGGAACGTGTCCTTACATAGTATGTGTACCAAGTTGGGTGAAATTCTGTGCACGCGGTCAAAAATTAACTGGCAGGGACACGCGCACAGCCAACTACACACCCACTCCCACATGCAGCACACATATACCCGTACACAAAGCGGGAATGTGATCTTATAAGCCTTTCGTTCCTTCGAAAAGTAGGCTACAACCCGGATGTTAAAAAAATGTTTGTATCGAGGGATGAATTTGGAAGAAATTTATCTAAAAGTAATCTAATAATTTTTATATCACGGCGTTCAGTTTTTCCCAGCACTCGCAGCAGAAACAAAAGCAGCCATGAATCTTTCNTTCAGGTACCTACTCCCAACAAAGAGCGAGCAGCGAGAGAACGGCAGACATAAGCCGGAAAACATACCGCGACCGTGGCTCCGGGGAACAACTTCTCTTCTCGCCCCGCCATCCAACGGCCACTGGCAGATGAAAGTAGTTGTATGATCGGTGACTGTAATAGCCACCCTGGCTGCACGCCTGTCTCCCTTCAGCTGACATCGCAATCACCCTTCCAGTCCACACTGTTGGTGTGTATTTACGTTGAGTATACAGGGTGTGGTTATTTGGGATTAGCTTTCATTTTATACTAATTTCCGAAAAAAAGGAAGGAAGGCTTATGAGATCACTTTCCTGCCTGTGTGTATGTATGTGTGTTTATGTCTAGTCATTCGTCACCCCCAACCCCCTAAAATCTTTTTAACGTTGAAACCGAATTTCACCAAACTCAATGCACACAATTATTATGGACATCTGACTGTTGTAACTTCCGACCATGCCGAAAGCTTACTTACAAAATGGCAAGTCATTAACTAATATAGAGTCATATGCCATATCTCGGGAATCATTCAACCGATTTAAACAAAATCTTATATGTTCGCATTGCGTCATGTAGGCATTACATTAAGAGTTGTATATTGTTGTTGGTCCACCGGTTTGAGAGATAGTACCCCATTTATAAATAAAGCCTGTAGTTTTATCTCGAAAACTGCTTAACCAATTCACGCTAGTTTAGAACGCAAATTATAATATGGCAGGCCATTTAAGTATATGCTATTTAAATAGATTGGGAAATTATTTTCAAAATGGTGGCACACAAATATTTATGGTTTATTTTATACATATACCTTACCGTTCAACCAAATTCAACCCAATTTTGTACGCTGAAAGTATCTATTATAAACTTTATGTATACCAAAACAGACAGTTAAGTGTGACCTTGTTTATGATAGCACGACATGAATAAATACAATTTTTATATAATACCTCTGGAAAAATATTAACGGATACCTATAAAATTGGCAAACAAATAGTATTACGGCAGGTGATGCAAACTTACATAATTTCAGTAGGTCAGTAATTCCATGAAATGTGTCCAAACAAAGTATGTTTTGTCCACCAGTCTCTAAAATAGTATCATATAAAATATTAATATTTTTATGTAATATATCCAGTGAANAAGTATGTTTTGTCCACCAGTCTCTAAAATAGTATCATATAAAATATTAATATTTTTATGTTATATATCCAGTGAAAAACAACAGATTCCCACCAAATCTGGGAAACTTGTAGTAATATGGCAGCCCATGTAAATTTATATGTTTTGAGTAGGTCAAACACTTATTTTAAAAGTAATGGCCATGTTTATATTTTACCTTGGTAAGTTACGTCTACGAAACTGCAAAACAATTTTCAACTTAACTTTGAATGCTAGGAAATCTTATTATAATTATCACATTTGTATTTACAAAGCCTAATTTTACCGCCATCTTGAAAGATAGTCCTACATGAAACAATTAACATTTTATGTCATAACTCGGAAAACAATAAACTGATGCCAACCATTTTCGGCAAATATATAATTTTGTAGGCCACATTAATGTATATGTTTAAGTTTGCTGGACGCTTATCAAAGAATGGATTCTATAACAACATTTTAGCTNGTAGGCCACATTAATGTATATGTTTAAGTTTGCTGGACGCTTATCAAAGAATGGATTCTATAACAACATTTTAGCTTACTGTGATATAAATATATATATATATATACGAAGATATTTTAAAGATTTTAAGTTATATTAGTGTACTGTATCAATAGCAACATTTTAATATGCCAATTAACAATATTTTGTCCTCCATTTATGAAAATCTTTTCAGGAAAAGTAATTAATTTTTTTTACAATAGCTCGAAGACCAGTTAACCGATTCCAACCAAACTTTACGCGATAGTAGTGCTACTGTAGGTTATGTTAACTAACATGTCTCAGGTGTAGCGAGCTTTTTTTTAAAGGCGTTAATATAAGTAATTGAGTTTATTATGTCATATATCTTAATAATTTCAACAAAATAAAACCACATTTTGTGCAATAACATTATTCATTAGAATCATCAATAAACATAGAGACTATCCTTTGCTGGCCTATTTGCAAAAAATTTCCAGGTGAGAAAATTTTACATTTTGCCATATTTCCATAAAAGTTCAACTGATTTCCACCAAATTGTCCACACCAGTAATGCTACGGTCAGCCATATAAACTCGCATTTTTTTCAGAGGCTAAGATACATATTTACACAATGACGGCCTCGTAAATATTTGAAGTAAGTGAACCGTATTATTTACTAGACACTCCCAAAAACGTTCATGCTTGAGAAATGAGAAAGCTGGAAAACTGAAACTCTTACTCGAGAGCTAGCCACTAGACCGGCGGCGAACGGCGCTGGTTAACCTACCGCGTCCTCTCAAGCCCACGTAGCGCAAGGCACGCCGCCCGTCCCGAGTGATAGCTATCTCGCCACCACCACCTCGACGTATAACGAGTTACTTATATAACTATTATGCTTACTTTCCTCTACATTGGTGCAGTTAAGTTTTAAGTGTTGTCTTAAAAGATGAGTTGGTAGGTAGGACTTTATTTCTCTTTGATAGCAATAATATTAGAAATGAAATTAGAAACGNGTCTTAAAAGATGAGTTGGTAGGTAGGACTTTATTTCTCTTTGATAGCAATAATATTAGAAATGAAATTAGAAACGTATGCAACAGTAGTGAAACAATTACAAATACACACTTGTCTTTCCAGGGACATGAATCCAAAAAACATCGTTCAATAACTAAGCGTCCACTGCATTGCATTACGGAGGTCGTAAACGGATAATAAACTTCGGATTTAATCCGATTTGGTTTCATAAACTTTATTTTGNGCATTGCATTACGGAGGTCGTAAACGGATAATAAACTTCGGATTTAATCCGATTTGGTTTCATAAACTTTATTTTGTTATTTGATGCTACTGTAGAAATTTGACAAAAAAAAGAGGCCCTATATACGATGCTTCTAATGTATAACATCACAGTACAAAATTTGGTTGAATTTGGTTAAATTGTTTAATATATGTGGCAAACTTACCTCAATTATTTAAGACATTTTTAAGACATTATTTTGAACATCTTTGTCTAACTCATTTAAATAATAAACATTTACATAATCTTATGTAGCATTTATGGTGTGATTAATTTTGTACAAATTAGTTGAAATGTTCCAGTGTAACTTTAGGTGGGAATCAGTTATTTGTTCCTCAATATATGGCCTAAAAACTCCATCATTAGCATATGACGATCACCATAAATGGAGGATATAAATGTAACGTAGTAGCACATTCGATGATTGTGCATTGTCGGTAAATAAAGTCAAATTAAAAAAATATTTCATGACTTTGTAGATAAAGCACACAAAACCAAATATTTTTTTACAGCAGGCGTTCTGAAAATAAGTGTGCCATAATTAAAAATGCATATATTAATATGGTATATCCCAATAAAATATATTCGCCAAATTTTGTAAGAATAGGTAGATAATTAAGTTAGAATTTGTTTCGTTGACAAAATATACTGAGCAAAAATATTTATATAGTCACCATTTTGAAAAAAAAAAAAAAGTGCCAAACATACTTAAAACATACCATTTTACACCATCTGCTGCATTGCAAATTGTTCGCCAAATTTGGTAGGATCTGTAAATTTTTTTCGTGTGAAATGACTTAAAGACTTAATTTTATTGCATTTCGTTATCTTCCAAAATGGAGGACAAAAGATGCTCTGTTTAGATACAGTAGATTGTTGTATGATCTACTGCCAGCATACAAAGTAAAGTTGGAATTTATTACATAATTTCGACGATATATATTTTACGCTAAAAATAGCTATACGGCCACCATTTAACATCGCCTACCTCAGTACTACATGTTTGCCAAATTTATTGAGATCGGTAAATTGTTTCCTGCGATTTTTTTTATCATGGCCCTATCTTGTAAAATGGCGGGGCTAAAGATGTTTATTGTATATAGAGTTGATAGTTGTAATATCTACGGACAGCATATAATGATAAATTGTAAAAATAATGATATGTTTGCGACGATATTGCGTTAAAAGCTAAAATAACTAAATGCACGCCACTTTGTAAATAAGTGCCCGACGTACTTAAAACATACAATTTCACGTCACCCGCAGTACTAATGCTTTGCCAAATTTTATAGGAATTGATTTATTGTCTCCCGAGATGTGACAAAAACTTAATTTATTCGCATAGCACTATCTTACCAAATGAAGGACAAAATATTTTCCAAGTAGGAACATTTAATAGTTGCGCTATCTTCTGCTGGCATATAACGTTATGTTAGAATTGATTGTATAATTTCGACGATAGAGAATTCTAATCTAAAATGGTTACANTCTTCAATGCTTCTTGTTTATTAAAGTAAGTAGGAATCAGTTCATTTTCTACCGAGATATGTCATAATAATTTTAGTTATTCGTACGTAATTATCTTTCAAAAGGGCTGACAAAGTGGTTATGTGTTGGTATATGTGATGCTTGTAACAAATTCTTTTAGTATTCAAATTTCGTCGAAATTGTTTAACTGGTATGGTAGATACACAAAATTTACGTAAGAAATTTGTATGCCCGCTATTTTTTAAAGTAAGTACCTAACCAAGTTCAATCGCAAAATTTACTTAACCTATCATAGTTCTCCTTACCTGCGAAATTGAGTGAGAATTGGTTAAATAGCTTATATAACGTAAATAAAGGTTTCCTCCATTTGGTGCTATTTTCCAAAATGTCGGACAAACCACAATGTACATCTCAAGTTTTAGCCCTTACATGATGCTCTGCCTGCAAACAAAATATGAATTACANAACAAAATATGCATTACATTGGTTTAATTGTTTCCGAGTTATGAAATATCACCCCAAATGTTTATATGGCCGCCTTTTTTACGGAAATTACCTTACGTGGCCGACAACTATAACAGTCAGGTGTCCTTCCTAAGTATTATATGTGTACTAAAATAGGTTAAATTTGGTCCACGCACTCAAAAATTGAAAAGGAGTGACACACATACGTGGTATTCCATACACACACATACACGCACAGACACGCAGACAGGAAAGTGGTCTCATAAGGCTGTCTTTCCTTTCGAATGTAGGCTTCAATTATCTTCAAATCTGTGGCCGGCGGCACTCCACTCTAAAGCACATAACAATTAATCAGCCCGACACGGAAAATATTCCACTCCGACTACTTGCACCTACCGACCACGTGGTCCACTAATGACCCACGCCTTGATGGATCGACAATCATTAAAAAAAATATTGCCAACATGTGGCGCGCATGCCGTGCATGGTAGCTTGGTGGGTGGGACAGAGCTGCAGGTACTGTAGTAGCGAGGCTTACTCTAGTACTGCCTCGCCTCGTGTTGCCAGAGGGACTCCTGCTCAGTCACAAGGCGACTCCCCGGGACGCACTCACGAGCGTTCGTGCCCAACCCCGCCATAACTCAGTTTATTAACAGCAAGGCTCTTCTCAAGTGGTCGTTAATATAATTTTTTGTTTTATCTTCTTTTGAGGAACCGTAGAGGGTGAAAAGCTATTTACATCATATATACAGAATTATTTTACGTGAACATGTACTATGTAATGGAACAACTTAATTACACTCTATCTTTTTACATTATTACTTAAATAGTACATACAGTATGAAGTGATGATAGAAATAAATCTGGACACATTTGCAGGACAATAAATGTATTTGATGGGATAGTACAAAATAGTTCCTCTGATATACGTTTTCAAGGTAAATACGTTAATTACGCCAAAACAATTCAGATATATAACATTATCGTGGAGCGAGACGTGTAGTCTTGTGCTACCACGATGTAGGAGACTTGACTTCAAGGAAATATATAATTTAAAAATTTGAATTATTTTGGGAAACGTATAGGTTGCTAAATACTTCCCATACTAAACGTATTTACGTTTAGAATTACAGACACGTGTATACATTTTAATATAGAGAAAATCCGTCGTAACATTTTAGAACTAGTAAAATTACCCATACAATATGCGGAATATCACTGAGTCCTAAAGATAAATGCTGTTCGTGATTTATTATATTTTTCGGGGCCCACCAAATTTTAGTCTGCGACCCACAAATCGGTCGCGACCCATACTTTGGGAACTACTGTTTTATACCAAATAAAAATTTTGTCGAGTTTTTGAACACAAAATTTTACATAAGTCACATATACTCCATTGCAAATACCTATGTAAAAATATTAAAAACCAACTACATTACTTCCCCTATTGATTTTTTTATAAGAAAACCAACATAATTTCTATAACTTATAACATTTCTATATAATTCTAAACATACGTAGATGGCTTCCATTAACTTGAAATTGTAGTTTAGTGGAAATTTTGCAAAAAGGAAACAATATTTGTAATATTTAATAAAGGATACGCTTTTCTATATATTTTGCGAAATATGTTTACATCTTATTCGAATGCCTTGTCATATCGATTAAACGAAAACAGTAAATGTTTAGCACTAGCAATACTGTAATATAGTGAATGAATATCTACTTTACAGTGATAACACGTGTAGGTCTCAAGGACAAATTAAATGTGTATTTTACAGAATCTGGTTATCTCTACCACATGTGTTTCTATATTGACCATTTATATTATTTTAATGTCTTCAATGCAATGCTATGCTAAAGCAAAGATAATTTGCGATACTGGGATAACAATTATAATATATTCACAAGTTTTGCCTTTCGTTAAAATATTTCTGCATTAATTCTTGAGAAGCCTATGAATCGCATTCACTGCAATCTGAATTATGAGAGCGGGAAATTAAGGAGCTTATAACAGCAGCAAATTAGCACATGCCTGGGTATAAAATGTTTTATCTAAATGCTGACAAATTATTTACTTCCATAAGTACGCAAAATGTGTAAAACTGGATTTGTCAAAGTAAACGTGGTAATTGGTTTTTAGACAAACAAATATAAAACAATTCCAAAATCTACTGGTGGACTTTTGTGGCAACACTAAAGTGCATATAGATCTCTTTGTCAGGATATTTACAAAACACCATCCAGAGAAGAAGCTAAATTTTTTAAGAGGAAATTTTGATCTTCTTTCAAGTGGCGAAGGAATTGCGCACCTTGTTCTTATTGAGAGTTCGCCTACCCAATAGCAGGTAGGATGGAGTACGCGGTAACCACCAGTGATTTCAGGTAACTGTTCACTAAAAGTGTATTCATTCGTTAACACAGATGAAAATATAAAGAAGCACTATTCGCATGTAGACCTACTAGGTTTTAACTTATCTACTAATATACAAAAAAATACAAGCAATATTTTTCACAGTTAAATGCTAATGACAAATAGCTACTTTATGTTATATAAATTTACTATAATTAATATTGGTTGCTTGATTTACCGGAAAATTAATCTAACACCAGTTTCTTTCAAATTAAATTAACGTTATATTAGTTAAGGTTATATTTACAAACATGTGACACCAATCATTCTAAGCGCATCCTTCTTGTCCAAAGTAAACGCATTAATGACTTCGGCTACTGATGATAACTCTGAAGTAGTCTTGAAATGGGTGCGTGTTTTCAACGTATGGGGTGAGAATGCGTAACCGCATTAGGTCTCCTGTTCTTCTATAGCATGCGTTGAAGCCAATGCTAGTTTTCACTGCACAAAGCGTGTCTTGGCTTTACGAGGCATTTATGGAAATGAAACTATATCTTTTGCTTACCTCAAAGCTTAATTTTGTGTTCTATGCTTGTTTTCTTGATTTTCAACTCATAAATATAGCAAGCTTTAAAACAAAACCGTATTTATTTGTAATATAATTTACCATACATTGTTCCGTTCCTAACAAAGAATGAGAATCCAAAATTTTATTCAAATATACTCAGTCAAATTTACGTAATGTTAGCTAAGTACATATATAGGTGGATCACGAAAAAGGAGCACTCTTGAAATCAACATATGAAAAAAATCACTCTTCATAACTGCATATATTTGGAAGTGAAGAATGACCGCAATACACAAAGTTAAGTTGGTAGTGAACTACGAGAAGTAGTTCCATGTTTTCAAGTCTTACTAGTCGCAAAGTTAAAAATATTCCTCATCTGCAATTCAGTTTAATTTTGTTATATGCAAATAAGAATAAAATTTGGCGTGATTGTAACATATTGATGTTTCTAACTCTTTTATATCATCAACTCGCTGATGCAACTTCCAAGTGACCTGGTTCATTGTTTTGTTTTATTTTCCGGTCCGTGCCCGTGTGACAACACAACAGCGCTTTATGACCAACGTGATTTAAAAAAGGTTTAATAATTTTTTTTGTAATATTTGAAATAAAGTACTTATTAGCGTAGTAAATAAAACATTTTTATATATGTTCTGAGTGCGGTGGCATTGATTGTTATTGCATTCTGCTGAATTTCCAGGAAGTTTCTTGTCCCAGAAATTTTTTAAATTTCACATGTTATGCCTACCTGGAAATTGTGGTGCTTCGTGCAATTGAGGTTGGTATACATTTTAAATGTCCAGTAACCTTCAAGAAACTTCCGATAAGTGTGTTTTGTTATATTTCTGATGTGTGTTGCAATTATGAAAATTTAAATAAATGTGTCTTTGCGTTATTTAGTAATAGGGAACCGGCCCGGCTTCACCCGGTAACAATTTAGTTTTTACAGCGATACTTTGAAAGACAAAAATGGTTCCTGTGGGTTACCCTTAAAAGATTAACATATGCTCTCTCAGACGTTTCTGTAAACCGTTTTGAGAGCTACAATTCTATAGTATATAAATTTGATTCATCTCTTATTGTTTAGTCAGCGCAAGCCATGTAAGCACCCTTAATGCGGGTTTTTACGATTTGGTTACAAACGGTTCGACCTTTCTCTACTATCCTTACATTAAATATAAATGTTTTATACATCGAAACCTTTCTCGACAAATAATCTAAATGATGTTGGGAACCGCATTAAAATCCATAAAGTGGTTTAGAAGTACTAAGCGAATACACAGACAGACGCGGATAAGCGAATTCCTTCTATACTATTTAAGATTATGGAGATTCCGAACTGACGATCGCAGAGTTAATAACTTGGCACCTATGTCAATCATTTTAAACAGTTATGGCATAACAAGATTTAAACTGAACGTGAAACCTTTCTTAAGTGTTATGAATATGTTAAGACAGTTACAACTTCTGTCTAAACAGTTTAGTTTTTATGAGCCTTCATTTAAAACGGTAAGTACACATTTCAAGTACTTAATTTAAGGTAAGTAATTTGGGGCTAAATTAAATACTGTTATAAACGTGTGGATATAGTTTCATGAAATTCATCACCACACACTAAGTTTAATATTTTTAGTTTTGTTTTCAAGTTGCATTCATATCAGTGAAGGAAATAACAATAATTTTTTCGAAAGCAAAGCGGTCGGCCTTTAGAAACGTTGATGTGATGTGCTTTTAAAACTGCGTTGCTGGATCAGTTTTCACGAAACTTGCATCGAGTGACAAATATTACTGTGGAAGTTTGCTCTAAATATCTGTATCAATTCTGTTCAGCCATAGAGTATCACTACAGTTGATTTCGTTACTCGCGGTGTAATAGATACGCCTGCAATTTGTTTGTCCGTAATATTGTATTAAAATATTGATTTGTGAGGTATTTATGCGATGTAATTCTACTCGAAAATGTCGATAAACATAATTCTTAGGTAATTTAACGACTGAATGAAGCACGTGGTCTTCTGTATGAAGGAGTAAATACACTGCATTTTCTGAAAGCGTTCCTTTCTTTAACGGGCGAACCTTTCAGCTGTAAAACTGTTTAAAGTTGAACGTTCGGAACATCTCAGCTTTGCTTTTATAGCGGGATAACGAATGTTTACATCTTCTGCTATTTTATTGACAAAAAAAATTACATTAAACATATGCTCTAAGTCTTAGGAAGTGTTAGCAACAGTTAACTGCATTAATTTACGTCCAAACAGAAAAATTACAGTGAACATAATTAATATTCACAAATAAATAGTCCAAGTTTTTTTTCCGGAAATTAACACATGCATGTTTATAGTGATGATTCATTATTATATATTGTTTATTTAATGAGCATAAAGTGGATATAAGAGCCGGATTATGTGAACACACGCTTTCAGACACATCGCAGAGTTAATTTTGATAGGCACACGGAAATATACGCAACCAACGGGATGTAAGTAAAAATTTAGCGGGCTTTCAAAAGTACTCACTTTAGTGTGAACAGCCTTTAAAATAAATATATAAGCTATTCAAACTGTAAGGCATCATAATATAAGAAGTAATTGATAAGGACTGAGATAAATTGAACATATACATAGTCCAATCACATTATTATGACCACCAGCTAGCATCCAGAGTAACCGCCCTTCGCAGCACGGACAGCAGCTAGACGAGCTGACAGTGACAGTCAGGTGCTGATAGGACTCCAAGGGTATCTGGAGCCATGCTGTCTGCAGTGCGTCCCACAACTGTTGAAGCGTGCGTGTCGGAGGAGACGTAGAGTGAACACGACGATGGAGGTGGTCGCACTGATGTTCAATTGGATTGAGATCAGGGCTGTTCGGGGGCCAGAGATGAACTTGGAAGTCTTGATCGTGCTCTTCCAGCCACTTGAGGATACTTCTAACCATGTGGCAAGGTGCATTATCGTGCTGGAATATCCCATCCTCACGAGGAAAGACAATCATAATGTATGGGTGGACGTGATTTCTGAGGATGGATTCATTACAAAATCGATCAAGAGTGCCTTCCACACGGATGATAGGACCTAGGGAATACCACGAGAACATTCTCCAGACCATAACACTGCCCTCACCGCCTGGTCTTTGTCCAGCAATGGATGCGGGGTGTAGGTTCTCCGACGTTTCTCGCCGGACTTGTTTACGTCCATCCGTTCTATGCAGCTGAAAACGTGACTTGTCGGAGAAGGCTGCCTGTCGCCAATCAGCAGCGGTCCAGTCGTCACACTGCCCAGCAAATTCCATTCGTTTTCGTCGATGCACCTGTGTTAGCAAGGGTGCAGTCACCCTCCCTCTCCTCCGCAGCCCCATTCTCAGAAGGTTTCGCTGAACTGTTGCGGTAGACACGTGTCTGGATGCCCCCTGGTTCATTTGTATGTTGAGTCGTTCCACTGTAGCCTGTCGGTTGGCCTTCACGCACCGTCGTAGTCGACGCACCTCGGACATCAATGGCTCGTGGAGCTCCGCAGTTTCCGCGACGGTTATTCCCAATGTTGCCATTCGTCCAATCACGATACACCTTTACCACTGAGGCACGTGAACAGTTCACAAATGTCGCTGTTTCCAAGATGCTGCCCCACTTGACACGAAAGCAGATGATCATCCATTTTTGCAACTCGGTTAATTCACTTCCCTTACGCATGAGAGCAGGAAGCGCACTGAGTACAATCAGTCTGTTGGACGAAGTATACACCCGCTTCACCAGCCCACGTCACGGGCCATACGTCATGTGATACGCGCTGCAGATGGCACTTCTGGCAGGTGGTCATAATAATGTCATTCGACTGTGTAATGCCGTTGATATACAAATTAAAATATAATTTATTCTGGGAATTTACCCAATTTAAATATTGCGCCTAAAAGTTTATTACTCTCCCTAATTAAAATTTAGCTGTCTTATTAAATTTTTAGATGTGATTGCTTTTGTTCTCTTATATGGTTTACCAAACATGATAAGAGGTGAAATTAAACATATATAAATGTATTTGCAAATATCAAAAGAAAACAAAATTTTTTTATACAAATACAAATTATAATTACAACTATAAATAGTTATTAGATCAAAAAAATTATTTCATTTTTAAATACCAATATTTTAACGCACTCTTTATTCGCACATAAAGGATCAAATTTTATTCTCTACTCGTAAATAACAAATTTTGTGAACATTTTGTAATACTGAATTGGCTGAATACATTAAAGCGACCCTTATAATCAAGAAAATCTATTTAAAGGAGAATACAATAGAAGTGGAAGCACGAGCACAGAAACTAATTACTTATATCCTACGTTATGTGAAAAAATTACCTTGTTAATATATATTTATTGACTGAAGATTTGCAACAATGCAACATGACTTAAATTCTCTTTATAGGGGAACATAATAAGTACAGTTGTGTCAAACCCGCGACATATGACGAGTGAAGGTTGTCTTCTGTAAAAATTTATAATATCACTTTTATAAAAATGTCAGTTTTACAAATTTACGAACAATGTAATCAATCGCGCAGATAAACCTACAATTGGAAATGAATGTTTATAACCGGGAGCATAACCAGCTTTGAAAGTGTTGGAGAAATCTCATCAGAATAATAATTGGAATAATCCTGTGTGGGAGCGATAATGATCCGTTTATTTACTCTACACTCGTCCTCACTCACGATAATTACAGATATATCTGAAGCGGAGGGGAATGACCGAAGTATCGAACGGTTGCCACACATTGATAAATATACAGCATCTCTGATAAGTGGATTTTGTTACAACTGTTTTATGTAAACATTTCATTAAAAATACGTACATTCAAAAAATTTCGAGATACCAAACACTTCATATTTGTCAAATTTAAGAATATTTCTTGACTTAGATTTTGAGAGTAACAAAACATGAAAGGTAATTTTTTTACGATGTCTTTATTAGTTATGCCAGCTCTACACGATTCCTTATATGTGATTTATTTTATGCCCACAAAGACAAATAGCAACATCTGTTACGCTTGCAAGTACATATAGCAACAGCTGTTATAATTTTCTAGGCAGAAGAAAGAAACGAACGTTTTAATTCAGGTTCACTGCTTACTTAAAGCCGTAACAGAAAATTGTGAAGAAAAGGAAAACCTGCTGAAAATTAGTAAGCAGTCTTCAGTGAACGTCACTGCAGTAGGAGTCATCTGAATAATAATATCAGAGTTTTATTTTTGTTTGCACTGGATGTGTATGTTTGAGTTTCTGGATACTGTTCAATTACGGAGAAAGGGGAAATTCCGACCTTATAGTGTCTGTTTGTTATAACAAACATATAAAGAAAATATAATTTAAATACCTTCTCTAATAGAAATACAACTCGTCCATTCGTGTAGGATAGTTCCAGGACAGACGCGCGTCGCGTAACAGATATGTCGCGCCTCTATCACTGCACGCATCATTGCGTAGATCGCAGTGCGTGTCCAGAACACTTCAGTTGTCATAAATGTTATCACACAGTGAAGTATTATTTCTCATAGCATCTGTCCTAACTGGCACGTGTGCCCGAACCGCTAACGTCTGTATAACCACCTTCCGTACACTTCAGTCAAAGTAACTTCCTCCTTGAGACATTTCTGGCTACAATTGATTGCTTGCTCACGGCAAGGAACTGTATCCTAGAAGTGTTCACAGCATGTATGCTTCAACCCTCGTTGCTATGATAGTGTCGGTTGTTCACGGTAAAGTGAGCACTCATGGAAGGCCTGCTCAACATCTACTTTACTCCTCATTTTGTATCCTTCTGACGTATGTAATATTTACGTTACTATTTCCCTAACGATATAATTGACGCATTAGTCAAGTGAGAAACGTTATTATGGCATGAACCTTAATCTGTAACCAACATTCCTATTCGTATTGTATGACAATAAAAAACGCCAACTTAATATGCTTAAAATTTTAACATTATTCTCTATATCCAATGTCAAGTCTTTGAATTATTTTACTTCATTCGCTGTTAACTAGACTGATTGCCTGCGTGCCAGGGTCTATAATAGCATCAGGTCTACGAAGTTAATGGTCAGTGATATTTTTTGGAGGTTTATTTCAAAACTGGTCACTTTATTGTCAAAAGTCTACCGCAAAATTTTATGCAAATTAATACTTGACAGTCTGTGCACATTTGATGGCATTCGCGAGAAGCTAAAATTGTGTCACTTGTACCTGTTCTAAATACAGGAACTCTGTTTCTGATGATTTCTGCTTTACTACTCAACACAGTCTTATTGGTTCTCGCCACATTTGAAACGCTTACTCCACTAAATTAAGTATATTCGTGGCCTGCCAATAAGATTGCCAGGTTGATAGCCTTC
>NQII01012481.1:0-22589 GCA_002778355.1 Clitarchus hookeri
ACTCCAAAATCCGTTTTGACAATTTTCAAAGCACCCTGTGGGAAAACACTTTCTCATATCCCTAATGTTTTTTTTGTCGTCAAAATTTAAACGAGAAACTCAATTGTGTTTGGAACTAAAATGGTGATTGAAATCAGCCGTGTCAAGGAGTGTTTTCATTGGAATAGTTATGGTTTTTTTTTGTAATATCTGTTAATTACAATTTCCTACAATAATTTGAGGTAATAATGGCTGTAAAACAAAAAAACCATGAACATTTGTATTTAAATTAATCAAAATTACTACAAACCTATAACTCAGCTTGTAGTGGACGTGAACGACTGCCAAGAATGTTCAAATATAGGCCTATGACGTAAGTCTTGCCACCAATATTATCTTTCCATTATGTGAGTTCGTTCTTCCTAAACATGTCATATCTGTCTGGAGCAACAATACTTACTGTGCTTTGGTTGTGTTCATTTAAAATGTGTGTAAATTATAACGCACTCGACTGCATTCAATGATGCAAATTTTCTGGAGGCAACTATCAATAACATCTGACATATAAGTCTTACTTTACTGTTTTATTCTCCTGAAGGTTTTGTAAATATCTGGGACGTCTGCTGAAGGTTTTCAGAGATTCTCATAAAATGAGAATAAAGGATATATTTAATAATTTTTTTACGTATATTTCTTTTAAATATGGACACCTGAAACTGTTCGCAATGAAGAATTAAACTTTTAACAAACAAATATAATTTTGAATTACTGTGTAGCACCACTACGCACATAAAGACAGAAGATGTAGGAAACATTATGTTCGTCGTGAGCTACGAAACACCTGGAAACAGATCGAGTGCCTAGAGCTTGGCGCGAGTAATCGACGGTGTAGCTCCGTCGGATTAGCGTCGCTGACCGCCGAGAGTGCTACCGAAGAAGACATGCGGATAATCTACTCATGTGGTTCAGTTGGCAGGGACACAGTCTCTTGGCTGAAGAAGGGAGCGAGTCGATCGTGCTGACAAACGCTGGTTTTAGAAAGCCATGTCCAACTCCAGATGATATGTAGAGGCCACTCACTCGCCATAGTGCATGGCGTGATAAGACTGTGCAGCACGTCAATTAACGCTCAAATACGTCGACTTAAGTCCGCAGGGCTTTTCAAGGCAGTATTTGGAAACGAAGAAATGGCGATAGCGCAAACTTTTACGCCGCAGAGAAATGTGCATATTCACATAGCAACAAATAATCGGATAAGAATGCATCACACTGCCAAAATAAAGGTATTTCTATATCGGCTGCCAGAAACTTGCTAACTTCAATCATCGTGTTTATAGTTCATTGATGCCCCACGCCCTGTTTAAGATTTCCCGTGTTATTGGAAGTGGCCGGTTCGCGGGGTAAACCACCCCGTCTGAGAAAAAATTATGGTCGTAGGAAACAAATTTCTGTACCCTTAACCTGTCGAGACAGTTAATAGTGGGACAGCAATCATATTGGTTTTCGATATCATCTAAACATTGTAAACGTAGGTGGTAATAGCGACATAAGTGTTAGCTGTGTTCTTGTCTGTGATATATTTGGTTTGTTCCGGGCATCAAACGGCACTGCAAAAAACTAACAGAAAACACTGTTGCTCCTGAAGCATCTCTGCTGATTTATTTCAGTGTGCAGTGAGTGGCCGCTACACACTCGTGTTGCGCGCGCAGCTTCGACTTCAGTGTGCAGGTCATGACGTCGCAATGCCCAGTGCACGAGCTGGCCGCCAGCCTCAAATATTGACAGAGCAGGCGTCACAGTCCACATTCCACCATGTGTCCCCAAGCAGTTTGCACAACGGGATGCTGGCATGTTTTCCTGATTGTGGAGATTATGAATGGCCCTCTTGGTGGACCTGTAGTGGCTCCGCATCTTCAAACTAACGATGATTCATCTGCGATTTTTTTTTTCAGGAAAAAGCTACGGTTTTGCTGCGTTTAAGTGGCACCCGGCAATCTTGGGGAACCCACCATCTTCAGTGCTTCCGTGTCACGTGAACACAAATATGAGCACTTTCACTTTCCTTTAAAGTTTAAATAATTGTCAGTTTAAATGAACAATTTGCCAATCCTAGAATAAAAAAGCATACGAATTCTTCCGATATATGGCCTTCCTTCACAACTATTTATAAGGTGCATTTATCACATTTTCTCAAGTGAATTTGCTCGTTAAAGAGTTGCTGGTAACTGTATAAATCATGTCCTTATAAAGCTTTATTTCTTGAGCTTGTGAAATATATATTCAGGGTAACAAACGCAATTTGTAAATTGAGTGCGTTACCTACTAGCAAAATTCTCGTGTCATTAACCGGACATCTACTATGGAATCCAGGTCATTTCTGGTAAAGTAATTCTGATCAAGACTTTTATTAAAATGTTATAGCAGATATATTTCCAGCGTTCTTTTATTCAAATCCATGTAAATGTTAGGGTTGTTTCATTCTAGTTGCCATTTCACCTTAACCTAATACTAAGTTCAACTTTGTACATTAATAATTATGCTACTGAAGTATTTGAAGAATACTTGCCGTATACATAGTTTGTTTTCGACTTCCACGTTTAAATTTAGCAAATGATTAAATACCTATTTTATGAAGCATTTGTACCTATCCCTCTACTTCAAGAATCTTGCAACTGAGCTGAGAAATAAAGTTGAAAAAGTACGACTGATTCCTAAGGTACACAGATTATTCAAGAAATGTGATTCAACTGAGTGGTAATGCTGATTTCCTTTGAAAATCTCCTCTGGGATCAATTTCCCATATTATTCTAGGGGTAAAATGCTATCTAATGCGTTGGAATAAACTGTGTTTAATTGTGAGTTAAGCGATTTAAGTGTGAAAGACTGATGTTATAAGTAAGAGTAAGTAACATATACAAATTTGAGATTTTTAAAATTGTAAAAATCGAATCTTCTAACCATGCGATGTAACAAATTCAGTTTTCTAGGCTTATTTCAGGTACTGGTTTTTATTTTTAATGAAATGCTGTAGTGGCTCTCTGCGAAACTCCCTCACTGTGTTACTCGCCGGGTTATTCGCGTGGTCACTAGATTTAAATATATTTTGTTATTATTAGGGGAAATGTGCAAAGTAGGATGCTCAATAAAAATCTGAGACTATAAATTATATAACCGTCTATGTAAAAAGAGTAAAAGTATTATTTAAATTGTATGTTCGTTCAAGGAGTCGCTGATAAAGAGGAAATATTTTATATTCACAGGTAGATTCGGATACTTACGTGATACAATTGCACATTTGTGTTTTTCAGAAAGCATTTCCATCAACAACGGGGTTCGCGCATTACATAAACTATTGCGTCCAATATTCCTACGTCACGCAAATGCCAAATAAAGAAAAAGTGACTTCTTGACTACGCTGAGATCCAAACTACGTGAGTTGTGAATTATAAAACGCAGAGTTCAGCTGCGCTACTGCAGACATTTGGGATTCATGGAAGTACTTCAAATTAAATTTCCGTGTTTAAAATTTCACGGTCTTGTTCGAATTTTCTCCTTCATGAGAAAACGGGTTCGGCACCTGATCAACAGCCGATTGGCTGGACGTACGTGATTCGCTTTCAATAAATACGCCACAATGAACGAGCCAATGAAATGCGAGGTCGATCTGCGCAGGCGCGAAGGAAGTTGGGTTAGCTGTTATTTTGTTTAGATCGTAAATACAGTAACAATATATGTAATAAAAATAATGCATGTTTTACTTAACCTGTAAAAACGTTATTCACTGATCAAATGTGCGTGAAAACAAAATAGCGAACGTAAATAAAGCGATCGTCCTGCCACCGGCGGCACGTAGATGGAACTATGCTCCTCAACAGGGGATCAGCATTGATTGTAGCACGCAGATAGCGACGATCGGCACTGCAGGGTATGAGCAGTTAGTATCAGCGCATTGTAGGAGGGCCCTTATGTTCCAGTAACCAAACGTATGAATAGGTAACAAAATATCGACTTTCATTTCTGTCCAGAAAAAGATATATAGGATTATTCCATGTTTTTTTTTAAAAGTAGAATAGCCATAACTGATTGAAATGAAATCCATATGACATCTCGGCTGCCTTTTAAGTCATGGAACTACTTTGCTTCCGTCGTTACCAACTTTACTAGGCGCATGCCACTCGGTGTGCTGGTTATATGCAATTACATTTTTTAAAGGTTGATTTCAGAAGTGCTCAATTAGCAGTGAACTATCTACAGAAGCAAACACACACACGGCATTAACACACTGCAGGGTACACACAAATACAACAAAAGTGAATACTGGACAGCTCGCCGATTCCGGCGAGACATGCGACGGTGCTGCGCTCTCGCGGTCTGATGTGAAGAATACCTTCGCAGATGCCGCGCGACCATACAAACAAATGTCACGACGCGTCGTTTTACAAAATAAAAAACGTAAGAATTAAAATATATTCGACCATATTTTAAAGATTAAAATGACAAGCGGAATATGTGCGATTTATAAATTTTAACATAATGGTTCAAACACTTGTCGATGCCATATTTTAGATCTCAAAAGGGCAGAGACGAGCAATCAAACGCCGTATTCAATTAATGTACATATAAATATAAACTTATCAAACTTTTTTGTTTAAAGCTTTTAACAATGGTTTTAGAAATGTCAGCTACACGACTTGGATAAGCTGTTTAATAAAAAATTTGTGATGTGTTTATACATATGATTTACAGTGTGTGCTCGGACCATTTTCCTATTGATTCCGCCAGGAGTCCCAATTCGCTGAGTCAAGGGTATGGATTAATGTCTATATTGGTTTCAAAATTACACTAGGGGCCTATAACTCAAGTCCTACAAGTACTTCAACTATTTAAAACCGCTCAATTAACACGTTACCGAAATCCCATATTTCTCTTAACCAAGATATAGTAAACTATGTTTATTAATTTAACCGGCATTAAATACTTTTTATAGGAAATGTATATAGCTAAATTATACACTATAAAAACATTCTCACTAGTTTAAGTAAATTCGCGTTTCTATAAAGAATCTTATTATTTGCAGGATAAAAATATGTGATAGCGTAAATTTCCTTTATCTTTATTACTATGTTCAGCTTTTGACGTCAAGATTAAACGAAATATTTAATTAATATTTTGTGCAATTTTGAAACGAACCTTGTAATAAGATATGAAATGGCAAACTTAGTTTATAAAGCCAACAATGTGAAAATTTGCGATAAATGCTTAAAAAAATATTGATTAAAAATTACAAAAATTTTAATGATCAATTTTTTTAAACATATAAATGATGAACATGAAAGGCCTATGGAAAAATAAGGGAAAAAATTTAGGCATATGTAAACTTACAATACAAACTTATTGACGAAATGCAGTTATGCACATATTAGATTTTTACGAACTTAGCTGGTTTACAAATTGTCTGCAACGATTATTTATGATCTCGTGAATTTATATCAGGTTTCGTCTGTTTTGAAAATATTCACATATAAAATATTTTTTTTAAATCTGGTGGTATCTGGCATTTTATGAACACTTCTGTTAATTGTTAATAGAAGGTTGTTACTTTGATATATAATTTTATTATTGTGTATTTTCCGTCTCCATAAGACACATTTAATGTAGACTACATACTGCCTGAAACGATTTGTTATAATCGGGCGTGTTTATGTAAATATTAATTTGTTTTGAATCTTACTTAACTATCAATTAAAATATTAAAATATGCGTTGTATGTCTGACTGTATGTTCCGTTTTATAAGAACTTCTGTAAAGTGTTAATACAAGGCAATGCCTTAAGGTCCTTTCACATGATAAAATATTTCTTCAGTATTTATTGAATTCATTTTATTGAAAGCTATATGACGTCATACGAACGTCATCATCGTGGTCATATTCTTTTTCAGTTTATTGAATGTATCGTTTTCCTTCAAGAATTTCCTTTTGAACATGTTCTATATTTCCTTGAATAGCAGATTTCAATCGCTGATCACCACTTGTCTGATAAGATTAATTGAAGTAATCTTATAACAATAAAAGAGTTATGTGCACACATTGTAAAGTTGTTACAAAATAAGGACGCATATTTAATTAAAAAGATAATGTAAATAATACAAAAAAAATACTGTTGTGGTTTAACCAATACATGTATTTTCGTGTCATGCTGAAGTCGCAGATACTTTGAAAAATTTACTTTAATTTATTCACTGGTTTCGTTAGGAGTTTGTAAGAAATTTTCATGTTGCGAATTTAAGCTTATTGAATGCAATTCATTAAAAACAAATAAAGTAATTTTTTTAGTTCAATAAATTGAATATAAGTAATTGAATATTCCAATAATATTTGATCGTGTAAAATAGCCTTTATGAGTTTATATTATATTATAATTATTATAAATATTATTGAGTATCTTTTGTTTTAATAAGTTGCAATTTTATTTCTCAGGTGTATATTTCTGTAGTTTGCTACAAATCCATTGCATTTAATCACTATTGGGTTTAAACTAGACTGCTGCATTTTATAGTATTAAGTTTTACTTCCAGGACTCCGGTTTCATAATTCGATCTCTTTATAGTATTAACCCTAAAATTATTAGATATTATATACTGTTATGTATCGAGCAACAATTAAGTTAGGTAGGTTTTTGATGTTCAGCATAATGTTTGAAAAGAAAAATTAAGCTACTTTCTCGGCTTTATTTTATGTTTCTAAATGTACAATGTGTATTTAGACCTACATACACTGTACACTATGAACAGTTAGTATGTGGACGCATAACTTCAGTTAAATAAAATACACGACTTTTAAGACGCATTTTTTGACGCGTTGTATACATGGTTTTTGCTATAGCAGTCGCAGGCCTTCATCACACCACGCCTGTGTTACCGGGACAGAGCTGTCTCTCACGCACACGCCGTGTTGAACAGGCACGCGTTGTCGGTCTGGAAGACGTCTCCGGCCCTCCAACGCGTGATCCTCGCCCACCGCGCCGTGAGCTCGCGGGACCTCCGCGCATGAAACAGTCACGAGGCAGGAGGCAGCTCCCACCTGCAGAACCTGCAGCGCGTCCTCCTGATTTATTCACGGCGGAAGAGTTACGGTGCCGCGACCGCAGCTGCGGCGCCGCCCCCCTAAACTACCACTCGCTCCGAAACCCCTCTCCCGACCAGAGAAAAGTGACAGTGAAACAGTCGTGGGAGCACCTCCCCGTCCCGTGTTTCGTCCCACTGCTTTCCCTTGACACATTCACTCTTAAAACACGCTTTCCTCCTCCTTCCTAAAGGATGGTCTGCGTTCAATAAACACTTCCCAAGTGTTTTTCTTCACCATGTTGTGTATACTTCGATGCCGTTATGTCTTGTTCTTATGTCATTAAGTTTTCTCGGGGTGTCATGCTTGGGATTCCGATCACATCACCTGTTTTGTAATCACTAAGGCATTACATTTTTTTTTTTTCATATCTTTCTACTTAAGTTGCAGTGTCAAACATAAGTCAGTGTTAACGTTAAATGTATGCAGTTACTGTAAATTAATTCACGAAATAATACACTGACGTGAAAATTTTTTATTAAGTAGCTAATAATATTATTGCTATGTGCAGGTATGTATGCTTTTATTTATTAGTCGATGTACACATTTGTAGTGATGCGCATACTAAAGTTTGGTAGCTATATTAGATATAACGAAACTTTTCGCATTTATTATATTTGTAAGGGCTCTGCGTACCAAGTCTGCAAACAAACAGGTGAAATTTTTTTCTTACTTTGATCACTTTTTAATCTTACATTGTGAATATGACAATATATTTACTACGTACATATTAAAAATGTTTTTCTACCCTTAGATTTTTCCAGCAGCTTATCAACAATGGCATGTAGGTAGGTCTAAGTTGAAAAGACTTAGCAAGCGATAATTTTGTTTTGTAAATTTTTGCTGATGTGGTATTGGTCTCTAATGCTAGTAGAAAGTTAGATTATTATTTAAAGAAATTCTAGTTTTATACATTTGAAAAAAAAAAAAAACAGTCAACTAAATAAAATTCAGGAAAATTAACGTTCAGTGCTTCACGGTAACACTATTGACAAAAATTTCAAAGCATTAACTAAAGGAAATAGAATTTTAAAAAAATAATAAAAGTGCACATCTCATCTTAAATCTGGAAGTATGAGCAGGTAGCACATGGAATATAAAATGTTTCTTAGTCAAACCTACTTACATGACGTAGGCATTTTCTTTCAGCACGATCCGGATATCGTGGAATTTTATAATGCCTGATCCTAACGTAGTCCCTAATTGTGAAAAGCAGTTCAAAGGATAGTTTATTTAGGTATGCTTGGTTGGTGTGCGTAACGCCACCTGTAAGTTCTTAATATATTATTCGAGAGAAAGTTATTATAATTTTTTTTAATAAACCAAATTATTCTGTTGTGCTGAAAGTCATGCGATACCAGCACTAAGTAAAGAAATGTGATATCATCACTGCATGACGTGATGTGATACCAGCATTATGTAAAGTAATGATAGCCGGTCTATGCAAACGTAGGGGTAATTAGTGCCACTATAGTGTGACGTTTTGGAAATGCCCAGACCTGCATCGACTGTGATGTGACATTTCGCATCTGAGTTCGAACACGGTCTTGTCTGCTAACGCTAAGGTGGCGTGTATTATCGGAAATAGACAGAGAAGTGATAATGGATGCCCGGACGATGGGAAATTCAATTTCGTAAGTCCCATGGATATTCAACATTCCTCGATTTACTACACGCAATGCGTATCGGGAATACCTCACGAAAAGCGTCTCAATCATCAATTGCCAAGACAGCGGCAAACCACGACTGCTTAATGACAAAGACCAGCGAAGTTCCCTATAAACAGACAAGTCACCCTGGCTGAAACCTCACCGATATTCAATGCGGGAGCTCCAGAAACACGTAAGAAAGATTGCAGTAGCGTTTTTAGCATGTATTATTTATGGAACCAGAATACTACTCAAAGGGTGTCGCTGTTAAACCCAACACCGGGCACCGCATCTTGCTTGTAGGGCTATCTTTGTGTGGCGCGGGGCCACGGTGATGTAGTGGTTAGACTACTCGCCTCCCACCAAGGCGAACCGCGTTCGATTCCCGGCAGAGTCACCCCTGGATTTTAGCATGTGGGAATCGTGCTGGACAATGCCACGGGTTGGCGGGTTTTCTCGGGGATCTCCCGCTTCCTCCGCCCTTGCATTCCGGCGCTGTCCAAATTTGTTCTCTTCTCTCTCTTTGTGTTGCGTGGTCAAATCAATAGTTCCAATGCAGGTTCGGCTGTGGCGCAGGTTTCACGAGTCCGTGGTCTCCAGTTGTTAACAAGGCACCGCGCAGTTCTCTGGTGGCTCCTTATTGTTTTGCGCCGTGGGTTGCTCCACTGGTCTGACTTAACACGACAATAACTAGTTACTTTACGGTGCTCTGTTTGGTTATCATGGACTTCGTGTGAACTCACAACAATAAAATAGTCAATCAGCAGGCTACTGCACCGTGTAATCAGGCGAGGGAAGTCTGATCCCATTAAATGTGTGGCAAGAATGCTTATTTGCTTTGTCCAGATTTCACAATGGGAAACCTCCAATTTCTTTAGTTCTTTAACAATAGTTAGTTGGCACTGTGATCCTGAGATCTCGTTTGGAGCGGGCTGTCGTTACTGTCTACGTGTTATTTTCTCTCAAATGTTAATTCTTCTCCTTAGATTGAATATTTTGCTGGTGATTAACACCACCGTCTTATGGGATACTAAATGGGGTCGACTTGTACATTAGACTACACCTGACCAAGGTTAAAACCTACAACCTGGCGTTCCAGCCCCATGCGTCACATAGGTAGGCTCCAATAGGACGGATGGTGTATCTACTGAGGGGCGACTCGCTGTCCGCTCCGGTATTGTGTGGAATTGGGTCGAAGTCTCGGACGACTGGGACCCAGAGTCGAGCCACGTGATTGGACGGGCGAGCGCCAACCAGGGCGGACGGAAGGCCAGTCGGCTCGCTGCGACAGCCTCGCCTTCACGTCTTGATCCCTGGCCATTGTGGCAAACTAATTAAAACTGGTGGTGCGGCTATCGCAGTTGTAATTATTCGCTGTTACATCCCCTTCTCCCCTCTGCCAGCCCTTCCATCTCGTGTGGCCCCGGTGGATGGTAGCGAGAAGCGGTAATTGCACCTAAGCGCTGCCCGGCGCAACGCGATACGTCACCGGCAGCGGTCAACTCATATTGAGAATATCAACACATGTGAGATCCGGACACACGGCTAGTCTGCGATGACGGAGTTGAACGAAGATGATACTTAAGTTTGCTCGCCTCCTGCCAAGGCGAACCGTGCTGGTTTCCCGGCGGGGTCACCTCAATTTTCGCTTGTGGGAAACGTTGCCGTTGGCCGGTGGGTTTTTCTCATGGCGATCCCGTTTCCTACGCCCTTGCATTCTTTCGCTGTTCAATCTTCACTTCGTATCACTCTCGCTGGTTCCCCAAGACGTCGATGTTAAGCGCCAACAAAAAATCTCTCAACTCATTACTTCTCCTAGACGTAATGTTGCGTCCAACGCTTTATCAGAGTAATGTTTAAATATGGTGGTGGTTTCGTATATACAAATTTGATTAGAATCTGATTAGAATAATAATTCCTACCTCTCATGAAATAATTATATATTCTTGTAGACACTGACTAGACAACATGTAGGAATGTTGGTAGAGAATTGTTATCTATTATTTTATAACTTAAGAGTATTCTTAAAATAGTAGCATATTAGCTGGTCGACTTCTGAAATATATTTTAAGGACATTAAGGTAATAATCATCACAATAGCAACATTTTCATATTTAAATTAACACCTCAGCATCTCTATCCCCACATAAATATACCTTCTAATAATTAGATCCATTGTAATGTTAATTTCTATAAGTGGCGGAAAAAATATTGAGTGGGTACTAAAATTAAACGGAACAGGACTTTCAAAAACAGCTCATTTAATCATGGATCAGCCACAATAGAGATTGCTCGGAAGAAACTATTATCGACAAAGAATACACACACTGTGTAACTCGAGTAACTCCCAGGAAAAGTGTTTACATTTTCGATAACATTTTCCACAAAGTGGGTAAACGCCATCCTAGGCGATAATCTACAAAAATCAGTCTCACAGGTATACGCTATCCTTAAAATTTGCCATCAAAAAGAAACCTTAGCCTTGAGGTCGATTACTACGTACAGTCTAGGTACATACGTAGGGCTAAACGTCTCGTCGACAGCGATGTAATTACAGACGGAGTAAATTGCTCAGAGAAGCATGGGCGGGGGAGGAATCGGCCATGGCCTATAGGAAGGAATCATAGCAGCATTCGACCTGAGTGTTCTCGGGAAACCTTGGGAAACCGAAATCAATATTCGAGGCACACTTATTGCCAGAGTTATGCCTGGTTCACGTGTATGCCCATCGCGCCAAACAGACTGAGCGGAAAGCTGGAACAAACGATCAGAACTCATCCTCGTTTCCCGCACGAACTATACCGATAAGTTGAACTCACGCCGAAATTACTCTCGGGGGAACAACAGACTTCGCCGATATTTTTTAGATTTACGCTGTTTCAGAATTTTGATACCGACGATTTCATATTATTCACGTTCATTGATAAATTAGTATACGACGGTTAAATGCAGGTATTTATAATTAAATACGTTAATATTAATGTTAACTTCACTCAATACGTCAAATAAACGTATTCTGGAAGTTTAATTTATAGGTCGTAATAAACTATTATATATTTTTCGAAGTACAAAATAAACTACTACTTTAAAACACTTCAATGGAATTTCGTACTACAATAAAATTACTAACGTGCAGTAAAACAATTGACAGCGTCTAGTTTGTTGTCCACTATTTACTTCGGGATATTGGTACCAAAAATAACGAAATAACTTGTTTGGTCGTGAACTGAGCTTCCAACCAAATACTAAATGGGCAACATGTTTTATATTCTCATGCCTACATATGAACAAATCCTCTATCTGTTTGACGTGATCGGCATGAAAGAGAAACAGGTTTAATGCCGGCATGTCTCTCCACAAAATTGGCAGGATGTGTTCTCTCCCCCCTTGGCGTCTCCTTGACGGTCATTCGTGGTAGTTGTAAACTGAGATTCATCACTGTACACGATGCGACGTCACTCATAACTCCATTTCTCCCAGTTACGGCATCACTGCAAACACCGCCGTCTTGGTTCTGGTGTTATCCACAGCCTAAGCGTGGGACGTGAACCCGTTGTCCGGTTGATGCCACATGGTGCGAGATGACACGGTTTGTAGTAGTGTATCTATTAATCGTGTTCGGATGAGAGGCGCCGATGTCATGGGGATCCGTTATTCTTGGCACACAATACGGCAATCCTCCTTTGGTGTGGTCTCTCTTGGCCAACCTGAAAATTTGCAAAGTGTGCGGATTGCGGAGAGAAGTGAAAAATATGAAGAATATATACGGGTTATAAAGTATTATGCCCAACGTTTGAACGCAGCGGTCCCGTGAATGTAGCGTATGGTTGTGTATAGACATTGCAGATATGGTATCAAAACTTCATGTCGCGATTACTATAGCTGATAAGGAGATACCGAATAACGTGCAAGGTAATATTCTGTGGCTTGCGACCACATGGTAGCGAATGGGCGCTGGACGCTTGGAACATCTGATGTAAATCCCGTGCGTATAACTAAGTGTTGTGGACCTGTATTGTGGACGGCTAGTTCGGCTCTTAAGCTTGTACTGTTGGTGGTGCGAATTAATGTGTAGTGTCATTGCATGATGTATCACATGCGGAACTTTACATGTACAATTGACTGCCTTCACCGCAGCACTACTGTGTAGATGATGCAGTGCCTAACACACGAGCATACGCTAGATTCATGGGACCGCTGCGACCTAACGGGAGGCCATCATACAAAACTACCCGTATATTATCTTCTCAGTTTTCACTTCCCTACGGAATATCGGCATTACAAACTGCCATTTTTTTTACACAATGTATATACAGTAGTTTCAGTAACCATTACCAGATCTTATTTTGTTCAGTGAGATCCATATAATGTTGCGAGGAACAATATACATAGAAAAGCAGCACGATGACGCTCATATAAAAGAGGTTTCAACGTTTCTGTGCCCTTGATATTCCATTCTATTTGACGCCAATGTTTGCTGTGTTGCGATTCGGGTGAGCGTGTTGATATTTTTTGTACATAGTTGTACTTAATGTACGTTTGAGAGATTTTTTTTGTTATATTTTATTCAATTTTTGTAGGTTTGTGTTTCTACGTATGCGCGGTTGTCGTATGTGATTTCAATTTTTGCTAATAAATGACGAATAAATTTCAGTAAAGAATACAAGTGGCTGTTATGAACGAACATTTTGATCGCTTTGTAAAATAATCTCGTATTATTGTCTACTGCAACTGTGAACTCCATTTTTTGACTTATAACATGCAACAAATTCGAATATTCGTTTATGAGTACGTTTTCAAGCAGTTTCCGAAAAAAAAAATTAAATGTATTTTGTACGTGTGGGTTTAATAGTCTTTATAAAAACATGTCAAGTATAAATAATTTTAAAAAAATACCTTTAACTTTTACAAAGAACTACTTGTACGAAGATATAAGCCAGAACAAAAATTACTTAGAATATTAAAAAAATTTAATTTTTGTTTGCTAAAGCACATTCTAACATGCTTCTTTATATCGTTACATAATAAGCAGAAGAATTGAAATGTTACTTCTTTCACTGCATGCATCTGTATAAATGCCTNTTCTTTATATCGTTACATAATAAGCAGAAGAATTGAAATGTTACTTCTTTCACTGCATGCATCTGTATAAATGCCTATTTCCAACACTCTTAAGTTGTTTAACGTGGTCAAATGTAACTTGAAACAACATAGGTTTGCCCCCTGGCGATGTTTAAACTTTTTAAGAAGATACACGAAATATTAGTAATATAATAGTGCACTTATTTCCCATTGCGTGGGGTCTCGAGTAGAACACAAGAAATATATTCTGAACTTGAATATGTGAATTGTATCAGAGAAATGCTGCTGTAAATTCAGTTGTAATATGCCACTTATGTCACTGTGTCAAGGCCAAGTACTAAACTGATACCAGGCTATGTTCATAACGTAATTAGTAATGCATCGATACTTTTAATGTAGCAGTTAAATTTCAGTGAATTTTATAGTATATATCAAGCGGTAAAGTTTGAGTTATTATGCCTTGATTTTGCCGGATGATTTCTACGCTTAATATACATTCTCTTGTACAGCTGTCTCGGCAGTCTATTATTTTTTAAGCTGCCCACTTGACATCTTAACCNCGCTTAATATACATTCTCTTGTACAGCTGTCTCGGCAGTCTATTATTTTTTAAGCTGCCCACTTGACATCTTAACCTCGCGGCATTGACAAGCTGACCTTTCGCACCACAGCCTTGCATCGCAATATGGCCGCCGCTGCCACTTGCAACTGCCCGTCAAGGTCTTACCCCAACTGAGAACTAAAATAGGAAGTATCTGCGTTCATGAGTCAGGAACAACACACTACATTTTCCGTATAAAATAGGTGCAGTTTTATGTCAGTAAATATTTACACACAAAAGTTAGCAACAAGATTTTTTATAACTCCAAGATTAACTTCTGTTCATATTACTAAAACCACGACATCAAATTTTTCACTAAATGGGATGATCAAAAACGCGAAACTATAAACTGATTACAATTAAAAATAGTAGACGATAATTTGCCTTGGAAAATTTTGTTCAACTTATAATTATTAATATTAATTAATCTGAAACAAATATATAACTGATAAATTATTATACTAAATTATATTACATAAAATAAAATTCTGTAGTTAAATATATTTTTTCCTTAAATGTAAAAAAAACTAGTTTATAACTAGACAAAAAAGGACCAAAAGTTGGTTTCGGCACGTTATTATAAAATCGTGACTTCCATAAGCAAAAAATAAAGTTAGAGGTAAAAGGGAGAAAATCATAGACTGTGCTTAGCGTTTAAGAGGAGTATGCACAGTAGCTGCGCGTTCAAGGTCAAGAAGCGAGGGTGCGATACGGGTGACACTAACACGCACCCCTAGCGCCTCATCACTCCTACGCGCAAGGAGTGCAGTGTTTCCGTCGTGATGCTGTACTGTGCAAATTATATATGTAACTGTGGGACTTTATAACACGCGATGAAAGGCCGCAGATACAACTACGTTCGTGGAATCGTACTTTTCTCTTACCGCCTAATGAAACTGCATAGGTAAGCTTTAAAAATGCTATATTTTACCATTTTGACGACTTTTTTTTCACGCATACACTTAATATGATAAACGTTTCCTGGCAAAAAGTCGTCTTTCCAGAACTTCTGTTTATCAAGATAAGCGTATTCGCGGAAACAACGATATCACAGAAAATGTTTCAGTATATAGACATCTAGTACATAAGCTTAGTCCAAGTCGTTAGAGGTATTTTTGGTTAACCGCTTAGAATATCAATGTCTGGAGAATGACAGTGAGGTGAAATTTTCTTGTTATTGTGACAATGTCACAGCAAACTGTCACCCTAAAGAAGCAAGGTTTTGTGTGTACTTCGCCTACATTCATGTGACCATAAAAATACAGTCTGGAAAGAGCAGAAAGTCAAACTGTGTAAAGTATGCCGCGTGAGAGCTGGCGCGAAGTACGTCTGCCTCATATTAAAGATATTCGCGTTTTTATGTAAGCGGACACGACCTAGGATTTTTCACTCTTGGGGAAACTTAGTGAACATTACGAGGCTAGGTAGGTAGGTTTCTACCAGGGAGTTATCGTCCTTCACAAATGTGCTAGCCCTTCTCTTCTCCCCACTGAGGTCTGATTTCATGCCTGCAGGTACGAACACCACATGTAGGTTCTAAATTAACCAGTGCTGCCAACCTGGTGGCTGCTACCCCCGTCAAGTTGTGAAACTACCACGCGCTAAAAAAATGTTCTGAAATGATGGACGTCGTTAGTTGGTCTTCTTGCTTAATGGATTCAGCAACACTACTCTGACTAATAAATATCAATATTGGAAGCACAATAGTTGTTTTGTTATCAATGCATCATGAGAACTAGGTATCAGGAGAGATGTGGGACTAAGAATTTATGGCTCTTTAATACACAAGCTGTCCAGTTAAATATGGTTCTCGCGTGAATCGCAACATAAAGTATAAATACACCAACCTTGAACAAAGCAAAATTATGAAAATTACTGGAAGATTTTCACCCTGTTGACTGTCGCACAAATGGCTAAAATTTTACCTTTTTAAATTTTTTTGTGAGATTATTATGATCATTCGAATATTTTGTGATCAAAACACATTAGCTCGATATTTAATATCAATCTACTGAACAACGTGGAACAAATGTTTATTTTATACCCATTAATTTATGATGCGATACGTTTTTATTTTGGTTTCAGCGATTTGGGCAGAGAAAACGACTTCATTATTTTTGATTACTTATTTTATCTATCAGTATGAAGGTGGCAATATTGTTTACACAAATTCCAGATTAGTCGACTCTGCGAAATATTCTGATCCCCTTATTAAGAGTGTGAATACAACCACGGCATATAGCCATATTAATGGCATTGATGAATCAGATTTTTATACGTTCAATTTGGAAGATAACTCTAGTTCTAAGACTTACAAGAAATAATCACGTTTATACGAGTTTGATTCGTACAACAAAAAATATTTCCGGAGATGAAAAATTACGTAGAGCTTACTCGTGGAACATTAGCGGCAGTGACACTGAGTGAAATCCGGTAGCTAATAATAGTGGGAGCATACAGTTCTTTCTTACGGAACCCAGCGCCGAATGCAATCAGCGGGAAAATTGAAGAAAATTGCGTGGGATGAAGGCTGGAGGAATTTCCCTCAGGGCCCGACCGCACGGTCTCTCCGACAGACGGGAAGGAAAAGCGGATTGATGGCCGGGGAGCATCGCCCAGTTTCGCGCGGACCCATTTTTTTTTCTGCCGAGCGCGTAATCCGAATTTCTTTCGGCAGGGCCAGAATCAATTTGGTGCAGACCTCGCCCCTCCCCTCGTGCCACCCCATCTATCAACCCCTTCCTCACGGGAGAGCACGAAGAAGCACGAAGGTTCCGCTCATCCCGGCCCGAATTCAGATAGCCCGATCCACCGCGCGCTCGTCCCTTGAGGTTGCAGCCCTTGTATCGATGGGACGGAGTTTGCATGCTGAATAGCTGTGAGGTAGGCCCCAGCCACAGCGGACCGAATTCCTTCAATCCACTGAGGCCGTACATCTCGACGTTCAAGGAAAAGGCTGTGTTGGGGTATCGTCTTCGTTTGCCCAAGTACCTGCTGGTAAATATAAACACCTGCGCCTTTGAGTGCCTCTAGCCTACACGCAGCTTGCGTTGGGTCGAAAGATTTTGGGTGAAAGGGACGAATTTCGATGAAGACAATTTTTTAATTTCCACGGCACGTTAGCTGTTTTGGTAAATAAAACGTCAATACTCCTCTTGGTTAAGTGCATGCATTGTCAAATTTTTATGTTACGCGACTCTAAGATGATAAAGTCGTTTAACTGGCACAGAAGTGGAATTACGATGCTACACAGAACTAATTCATTGACTAGCAACGAGTTTATTATATAATTAAAATCTCCCACAGTTTCCATTCCTGAGTATGTAATACAACCAGTGACGTCCCGTTTTGTAAAATGTCATTCCATCCCCTTCCTACACGACGATTAATGCACTTAATCGTAAAAATTAAATAAATTTAGTGTTTTTAAAATTAAATGTTATGTAAAGCATTACGTATTTTACTATGTGATGAGAGACAAGTTCAAGAAAATCTTTTCTATAGTAAAAATATTTTGCCTCAAATGTTACGCATTGAAAACTCTCTTTGCCGGAAAGCCGAAGTAGACGAACACACTTAAGATTTTCGACTTTCATTCAACAGTGTTTAGCGAAATTAAACCTCAGATAGCATGACAATTCAACCAATCTATGTAAAAACACCACGCATCTAAACGACAGTGAGTTAATCGGCCAAGTTGTTTCCATGGACGAAGAGCTGTTATCTACGCGCTTGCGAACTTCGGACAACCGTTTTCCAGAAGGATATGTTTATTTCGTTATCTAGGGTCATGAACTGAACGTTAGTCTTCGCTCTGTGTGCGCAAATGACGTCATGTGTAAAGTTTCATAACAAGGTTTAGGATAGTTGACACATAAAATCTTTTCTAACACTGTACTATTACAATGTATTATGTTTTTTGTGCCGAAACTCAGAAAATATTTTTCTTGCCTGACAAGTATGTTTAACATTTGTATGGTCTCATCCTGTGACTTGTTAAAATATGTCCCATCTGTCATGATATAACCTTTGAATTTTAGCGCGTCGGGGATAATCTGTGTTTAGCAGCTATCAATTGCAAAGGTCGACTTTATTATTTCCATCAGTCATTCTCATTATAAAACATATCGTGATGGGAAATGCTAAGGTTGGAATGATGCATGGACAGCTAGGTGAATGGTATCTTTGGTTCGGTTGTACCGAGGCGATTTCACTTACAACTGAAGACGTCTATACTTTCATGATAGGGAAACACACTACACTTTCGGTAAGGGTCGCTTTCTCGCAGGAGGCGTCCCATAAAACTAAAGGGAATTGAATTTGTATTCTACGTACACCAAAACTGTTCTAGAAACTCTTATACACCATAGTCGAAGTAACTTCAATTTCCTTCAGTCATGATTGCAGATTATACCTTAGGTGTACTCATTTTTGTTCACAGCAGTTGTAAGATAACTACTAAGACAAGAGAAGACGACTTTCCTACCCGAAGCGCAACAAACTAGAAGAGGAATGTCACATTTTTATTAGGAAAACTGGTGTACGGAGATTTTAGTACTGCTTTAATTTTCCGCCAACCTATTCTTTTATTTGATTACCTCCTTACGCAAGTTTCATCCACCGTCTTGATACACAGTAAATTGAGGTCATTTATGTCTATATAATAAATGAAAATCCAATACTTGAGTTAGACTTGTTCTGTATTTGAGATACCTTCGTCTCTTTGTTTGACTAGGTTTTTTACTAATCGTCGATTTCGTCCAACTCTTAACTTTATATAATTTTTTTAAGAACTCACACAGTAAGTTACGAGTAAAATGAGTACTCGTAACTAGGGACTGGAAAATTTTGCGAATTCATTTTAGGACAAGCGACATTCGAAACACATGTACAATAAAATACTTTTTACATTTAGCAGTCGACCTCCCGTGGCGCAGTCGGTTGGTGCGCCGCCGGACTGGGCTGCGGAATGTTATGGGTTCAAATCCCAGGTAAGGCATGGGTGTTAGTTAAGTAAGGTCATAAGTTAGTCTGTACGCCGTCCCTTGATAAATCTTAAGGCATAACAGCGGAAGACGTTAATAAACCCTATACAATACAATTTACATTTGCAATTGTATCAAAGTTTATTAGACAGCCCAAAGACGATGTTACACATCTGAAGAGGACACGATATGGGCAACGATATGGGCAGGCTGCAAATCCGGGTGAAGCTGACTATCGGAGTTTACTTCCCGATTCCTGCGCTGGGAGTAAACGAAAACAGCCATAGTTAGGCTCGCGCTGCTGAAAAATCTTTCAAACTAAGCTCACCAGCACTCAGAAAACACAAAAACTATTGAACAAAATGACTTGAAAATTTTTTGGAGAATCGTTAAACCTTTCTGCCAATTATACTGTTATTAGTTTGTCTATATCTAAATAATTTTTATTTTAAAAAATGAAGTCATGTGCTGCTGATAATTTCTACAAATACGCAGAGGAAAAGGTAGCACTGTGGAAATATTTTTGTTTTAAAAGAAAGGCAGGGGATAGAAAATACGAAATGGAGAGGAAGCAACAAACTTTATTTACATGCCTCTCTCAAAGCATAACTTCTCATGTTTATCTATCGGCGGCGTGCTAAATTAGGAAAATATTCAGCCGCTAACGGCAGCGGCAGCCACACACTTCTGCTTAATCTTAAGGAGGATAATTCACTAACAACTGTACGAACTTGTAATTTTGAATATGTAATGGCAGCCATATTCAAAGATATTCAATTAAATTGTTAGCAAAGTGAAAAATGTTCTTACACTTCTGTAAATGAATACAAAAAAAAAATGAATTCCTAACCAATAACACACTTTCGTTATTATATGTATACATACAGAGCATTAGTTTTCGTCTTAAATTTAATATTAGCTTCCAGGACTTTTACAAATACTGATGTTGATAATTGTTGCTTGCCATTATTTAACTGTTATAGAGATCATTTGTAAGATGCCCTTTCTATGTCTCACTACTATTCCTTTCGATTTCGTATTAGATTTGGTTTCTCAAACAAAGTTCAGGTAACCTGTTACAATAACTGGTAACCTATAGTTTACAATAACTCTGGTTGTATTATAAACATTCTGATAAAGTGTAACCATATACATTCCGGAACTTGCTTCCACGGAAAATAGCTTCGCTCATGTATTACGATTGAAAGTGTACTGCATCTTTTGTTGTAAAAAACACACCTATTCATCTATGATGGCGAAAAATAAGCATTTCACGGCTGTTGTTAAATGTAA
The DNA here is from genome assembly GCA_002778355.1 of Clitarchus hookeri. Taxonomy (NCBI): domain Eukaryota; kingdom Metazoa; phylum Arthropoda; class Insecta; order Phasmatodea; family Phasmatidae; genus Clitarchus; species Clitarchus hookeri. Next base: position 20,712 of record NQII01012481.1, read on the forward strand.
ATGTACTGAAAAACAAATTGTTAGTGGCTACAAAAACTGTCTGGTTAATGCTTTCCAAGGCAATATTTTGTTATTGGTAAAAAAACAGGTTGTGATAACCCGTAAATTTACTAGTACTAAAGCTACTTAGTTCTCACTTTGTTTATTGAAAAAAGTTCATTGGCTGGCACGAAGTATTAAGTTGGCAGCAACAGCATTCATGTTATCAACAGTAAAACATTTTGCTGCGACTGCAAAACTACATCCGTTATATTCTGCAAATGCGCTCTGGCATATTCGAAGTGGCTACCTTCTGCCTGACCACGGCGCCATATTTGTCTGTGTTCGGTTCTTTGCATCAGGTTACAAACTTATTCATGAGGGTTGATCTTTAAGTACTTATGGATGGATTATATGATTCTTTTATTCCAAATAAGTAAATGTTACCCGTAAATGATTGCAGAAAATTAACTTTCCATGAGGTAAAGTGTGCAAACCTTGTCGTGTGTGCCACTTACAGTATCAAATTACTCTTGTATATATTGTAAAGACAATGCTTTAACGTCGTGCAAGGTAGCGTAGTCGTAACACGCTCAGCTCGCCATTGAGGGGTCCAGCATTCGAATCGTACTCTTAACGACTTTGATTTTAGTCTTTAATTGTTTTTATACCATACCTACCTACAAAATCCCAACAACCAGCAAAACAGTTTCGTGAACCTTACTAAACAGTATTGCTGTTATCATCGTAACCTTTTTCTCTGCGACTAACGAACACATTATTGCCTACAAATACGCTGAATCAATTAGTGACCACAAACGTCATTTTGTAGTTTCCACTAAATAATGTAATGACAAAATATGTTGTTGGCACCACAAAATATTTTGTCATGTCTTTATTGACAAAATAATTTTGGGGTTGCCAACAAAATTGTTCGTCACCACAGAACTGTTTGTTTAGCGTGGTTACACCAAACTTCGCATGGTTTTCGTAGACCCATTAAAACCCTGCAGAAAAAAATTACAAAATAAGAAACAAATTTATTAGAGAGTTCACTCAAAATTGGTTATAATTAATAGGCCAGTCGTTACTTGCGCTGAACGCTAATGATGAAATAAAAGCGGCCCAAAACGGCACGATATTGCAATGCAACATTACCTGAAATTGCTAAACTTTGCCTAGCTGTCTTACATCATCTGATCCTGATGAAGGTTTCACAACATATCACATTAAACAACAGCCAAAGAACTTGCTAGGGTGATCGAAGGAAAATAAGGAATGGAAATCTTCGGAAGTGAAATTTTGTTGAATATCTAATTAGGTAGTACTAAGTGTTTATTGATTTAACGTGCGCGATATACACACTCAGTGAATAAAATAACACAAAATATTAACCATTGAATGAATATTAACCATTGAATTTATATCTGTAAGTTTATTTGTTCCTTATTAAGTTTTGCATCACTATAGTTCTAACATAAAATATTCACGTTTCATTTCTCATGTTTGTGACAAAAAAAAGTGTAAAACACTTACTGCCTTTGTTGTATAGTCCCAACAAATACTGCAGCCATTGACATAGCTACCACGCAGAGAAAATTTAAGGGGTAGATCCAGTCTTTTATCGAATATGAATTCCACTTAGTGACAATGGAATTGCTTTCTAGTTTTTTTTTCATTTAGTGGTTTTTCCCAGAGCTGCTGTTAATCGTCGTGTTAAGGAAGTTCATAAATAAAACAATGAATTCATAGAAACAAACCAAGTATTTGATTTTATTTCATTTATTAGGTTTATTTCATGTTTTGATAAATAGTACAAAATTAAATAAAAAATGTATATATTCAATTTTAAATCAAGTCTGTGACTGGTAACATACCACGCGAGCTAACTGATCTGTG
>NQII01012482.1:0-24970 GCA_002778355.1 Clitarchus hookeri
ACATTGCCAGCCAGGCTGTTGCGTGCTGTCGACATGAGGCTTGGCATTATCGTGCAACAATTTCACTCGTAGTGCGAAAGGCCATCTACGGGGTAGACGATTTTCCAGCGATGACCAAGTTAAAGACTAAGTGATGTAATGGCCAAATGAACAGGACGCCACATTCTGTCGTCAGGGAATAGAAAATNTCCAATACCGAAAGTGGATCTGAGTTAAAGTGTTTTGGAGTACAACTGGTCGTGGAATCATGTCGCGAAAAAAAACAGGTGTTCCTGTTGATGTTACTATCACGCTAGTTATTATTGGAATACGTAAAAACATAATTATTGTTNAAAAAAAACAGGTGTTCCTGTTGATGTTACTATCACGCTAGTTATTATTGGAATACGTAAAAACATAATTATTGTTATCATAGTGGTTTTAAAAAGTTACCCCAATTTTATTAAATTATGAATTACAAAAAACGAAAAGAAAATAAACACAAATGGTAATGAGATTTCTAAAAAATTATTTGATAGGCCTATCTGAGATGGTGAATTTACCTGATCTTCAGTTATCTACATAACTCAAGATTAGGTAACTGTTAAATTGCATTTTTTTTTCTGTAGGATTCATAACTGCTAAAGGTAGTTACATTTATATGAGTTTACAGCAAGTTATGAATCGGAAGATTCGTTTTCATATAAAAGATGTATTTACATAATAGCAGTTATGAAATTTGCGAATAGGTTCAGTAGACCATGGTGTGAGAAAATAAAATAAAAATAATAATGACCAAATCTTCGTTTTATTTATTCTTGTGGCAATATAGCACTGAATTTTCCTGTTAGCTAGACTACTTTTCCGAAAGTAAGTATATCAAATTATTTAATTTTCCAATTTTTTTTGTAATTTAATGTATAAAGATAGGCCAATATATAAAACGCCTTCGTATTTCGGCACCATTTCTTTATTTTTCGACATAATCACGGAATTTATTTAGGCAATAATTGGTCACAGCGTAAAATGAGAGTGGGGAAGTGCCAAGTCCGGGTTGTGTGGTGAATGGGGAACACATTGCCAGCCAGGCTGTTGCGTGCTGTCGACATGAGGCTTGGCATTATCGTGCAACAATTTCACTCGTAGTGCAAAGGCCATCTACGGGGTAGACGATTTTCCAGCGCTGACCAAGTTAAAGACTAAGTGATGTAATGGCCAAATGAACAGGACGCCACATTCTGTCGTCAGGGAATAGAAAATATAATTTTACACTAACTTATGACAAATGCTTAAATTAATTTGGCGTTTTTATCGATAAATAAATTAATGTTTCCGAAATAAAAAGGTGTTTTGTATCTTGACCTATATTTGGCAGGGACCTAGGTGGCTGAGTGGTTAGCCTGCTCGCCTCCCATGAAGGCGAACTGGGCTCAATACCCGGCCGGGTCACTCCGGATTTTCGCAAGTGGGAATTGTGCCGGACGATACAGTTGGTCGGAGGGGCAGTGGGTTAACGGGTTTTCTCGGGTATCTTCCATTTCCCCCGCCATTTCATTCCAGCGCTGCTCCATATTCACCTCAATCACTCTCATTGGCTTTCAAGACCTCGCTGTTAAGAGCCGCCTAAATTTATTCACTCACTCACTCATTATATTTGGCCATTCACCTACAAAAAATAGGAAAACTTACTTTTCGACTTATCCTTGTAATATTTGTTTCTCTGGCTTCTTGTCCACCGTTAATTTCTTAAGCGTGACAGCAAATTACGAGCGAAGCAACGACAAGTAGCTGGGCAGGCTACGGAACGCGCTTCAATTGTCAGAGATGTAAAACGCTTAATAATTTTGCAAGTTAAGAATAAGAAAAAAAACAGGCGAACAATCAATAGAGTGGTTTCTCCTGCTTAGGCGAGTGAGCATGCTGCTAAAGAAGTACGCCGTTTTATGTTCGGAAGCTTGAATAAGTGAGAGAACATCCGAAAAAGAAGTATTGAGCTATTTGTTTTAAAGTCATCCATTAAAATATTTACTAGGTAGCGTCTCACAAAACGAAACTCGCCGCTATTTTTAGCTTCGCTAGTACTGGAAGCAGCACACACGGCCAAGATTCTTATAAATCTTCGAAAAAAGAAACTGGCAACTGAAGAGATATGTTAGCTAGTTAGCTTATAAACAGGAACAATTATTGATGTTGACAACTTTTCACTATAGATGTAATTATTTGTTTACAGTTATTAAAAAAAATTGTGCTTTCACTTAGTCTACTTCAGCGTAAAACGTGGCGCGTCGAGTGACTAGTTTTGTTTTACCAGTCACATTATTTCTCAATTTCCAGTAAAAATGATCTCGTTTCCTTAACTGTACATTACGTTCATCTTTTTAGTTAAGGGTCGTGGCCAAATATTTTTTCAATCACGGCTATTCACACTATACATTCAATTGATAGTGATATCATATGTAAGGTATTCTGTATTTACTAAGCAAATAGGGCCGTATTCAGAGCCGATTTAAAGACAGTATAAACTGTAATTACGGTTTATATCGCCATAGTTAGTCAACTATCTCGACATTTTCGTATTCAGAAGGCAATATTAGAGGTGACTATTTTAGTCAGTGATTAGCTAGACATGGTTCACGTAAAAACTATGTGATAGGGCAGTTTAACGTTTGACTAAGCTTGTAATAAACGCGTCGGTGACCGGTTTTAGAATGTAAATAATGAAAATGTTGAGTAAAAAAAATCTCCCGACTACGTTACTGACCGTGCCTGCATTTTTAGTTAACAAAATATCAGTTCGAATGTTAATTCACGCGCAAGCCGGAACCGCGAACATAACGGACTATATTCATTAAAATGCATCATTTATGTCTACTTTCTGTTTCAGTATTTGGTGTTCGTTCCGAAACATGGGCACGAATACGATAGTTCGTTTATCATTACTACCAAGCTTTCGAATTAAAAGCTGGGCCACAATACTAGATTCCATACACGCTTTGACTGTGAAAGCGCCTCCGCCGCGTGGTAAAAGTTTTAATTACATCCTTTTGAAATTTATTTTTGTCTGTTGCCGATCTGTACAAACAATGTAAGTGCTGCCTATCGACTCGCTTTCAAACTAGCTAAGATTCACTCATCTGGTGATTGTTCTAAGATATTGTTCTCATGTAAAATGTGTTTAATATGTTTCTAACAAATTTTTTTTTCTTAAAAGTGATCTGTAAAAATTATTATTTTTTTGCCCGGCCATTATATTCCCATTTATTCTGTTTTACCGATACTCTATCTCGTTACTCTGTTCACACTATCCTTCAATAATTTCAACAAATCGTACGAAACATAACTCCATAAAACTATATACGCATATTATATACAAAATAAATAGGAAAACTGAAACGACGCCTAACCAATTGCCATGGCAACAGAGAGTTTTGTGATGTTGTCAAGCCTTTTCCGAAGCTCAAACTGTGACTAATCAATCACGCGTTGAACATCATCTAAAGATATCGAAAGTTGCTTCTAAATACGAAATGTAAATCATACACCAATCGATTGAAAGTTGAGATTTCAGATGGAAAGCCGGAAGTTTCCTCTTGGCCTAAAAATAAAACTCGCAAACGATGCTTACACGCTCTAACTTACAGTGAGCGGTGAGTAAACAACTGCTTCATAACCCGTGTTTTCCTGGAACTGCCCTGTCTCATTACCACCCCTACACACCCGTGTGACGCGATACAATGTTCCGAACAAGCTCGGCGGAAGCTTCTACGAGGAAAACACTATGCGTTAAGAATTATGCGGTAACCGCGGTTCTCGCACTCGGAACTGCGTCTTTTAAGATTCATAATCCACCTCATAATTCTAAAGTCCAGTCAACGAAAACATGCAAAAAGCCTGTTCTTTTTATTCCTAACCTCGTATAGCATACTTCAAAACAAACATGTTCTAGCAGAGAAGCTTATTTTCGTGGACAAATATAATTCGGCTACAAACACGTCCGTACACAAGTCTTTTTTAGTATTTTAATATAGGCTGTTCACGGTAAAATGATCACTTTCGAAAGCCCTGCTTAAGACCTACTTGTATGCATCGTGTGTATTCTTCCATATGTATAATTAACATTGCCATGTACCTTATCACTTTATTCATGCGCCGGTAAAGTGAAGCAGTGATACTAAAGTAAATATTTTACAAATGCGTTAATTCTTACACATATAAATTTAAAAAAAAAAACGGAAATTAAAAGAATTCATTTCAGAATTCACAAATGTTTACTTTACGAAACACTTTTAATTCAACGTTAAGACATGGAACTACTTTCCCACCTTCGTTTCCAACTCTTCACTCGGCACATGCCTGTCAGTGTGCCCGGTGAAATATCTATTCACGGTAGAGTGAACGCTTTTGAAAGACCTTTCATTTGGAATAATAGTCAATACATATATGTTATTTCAGCTTTAGACGTTAACTCCCGAGTGAGGTGGAATATACACGCTATGTTTATTACTTACACGGCAATATATATTTATAAATGCGGTTAAAGGATACAAAATTGCTGAAAGGAAAAAGCAACTGGGGTCTCAAAAGTGCTCACTTTACCGTGAACAGTCTATATGGACTGTGACATTCTTCAAAGGTCGATTTAAAAAGTGCTCACTTTATCGTGAACAGTATTTAGCTACTTACTTACATTACTGTAAATAACAGTTTCCCACCAATAACACTGACTCCTCTGTTCTGATTGGCCATCGTCTCACAAATTTTACTTAAGGTATAAAATAAAATTATATATTTCAACTCTTAAGGAAATCCCAGCAATGCAAATGACCTCCTAAGTTTTAATGAAAGCCAATACATAAGATAAAGCATTCTCAGTTCTTCTGCACACGTCATAACGCATAATTTAACGCTTAATTTTTCTATTGTATACCCAGTTTTACGTCTGGTTCACATGTACGCCGACCACGCCGAACAGACAGAGCGAAAAACTAGAACAGCCAATCAGAAACCGTCTTCGTTTTCCGCACGAGCCGCGCCGAAAAGTTGAGTTCACACCGACATTTCTGCATCGGACTTCACCGATTTTTCTCAGAAGTCAGTTGGGACAGATATTTTATTCCACTAATTTGTCGGATAATCGACGTGCATTGATATAATAGAATAGAATAGGTGAATGTATGTATTCGTAATGAAATATGTGAACATAAACGTTAATTTTATTCAACAAGCCAATGAAATAAACGTAGTTTGAAAATGATTTGATAGGCAACACTAAATGTTAAAGAATTTTTGAAAATATAAAACAATATTACCGTTCCTTGAAAATCATTAACTTCAAATTCGTACTATTAAGGAATGAATAGAGTAGAAACATGACAGCATCTAGTTTGTTGCCCATAATTGGTTTTGATTCTTGCTATAAAAATTAGCGAGCAAAACAGCGTGGTTGCAAACATTCTGCAACCAACCAAACAGCAAAGTGGTAACGTAGAAATATCTGCTTACTTGTGAATCAAACTTTATTATTGCAAAATATTATTACACTGGGTGTACACGAATGTGGTGCGAATATCCTGGTAGCAGAATTTTAGCAGGGCTTCAGAAAAGTGGGAAGTAACCGTGAATGGGTCTGAATGTGTTCAAACGTAGAACTAATTTTCATAATTTTCTATTAGCATCATTATGAACATTCCACTTGGTTGTTCACGTAAGACTGTATGCAATAATGGGCAGAAAGGGGATTTTGTTTTCACTAACCATGTACTTACATCAAGACACGGTCGTATAGGAAGTTCACGGTTACGTCAGTACTTTCTAAATTGAGCTTTGAAAAAAATATCACTGCCCGTTAACTACACACAGACTACAGCGCACTCTGGCATTCTGGCTCCTAGTTGAACTAAGACAAATATTTCCAAGTCCTGAAGTGCTGCGAGTGTACTGTTTTTGTTTATAGCAAAACATGTTATTTTCTACTTTATACACATTAGAGGGTACGAAGTAGCATATTAGTAACACGTTTCGGTTACTAACAATTCCGCGTTTTCAATTGACCGACTCATGAATAATGTCATCAGGTCCATAGCTATGTAAATTTTCCAAACGACGTTCAAAGGTGCTCAAATAACCGCGAATAGTCTAAAGTATAAATACAGTTCTATAGGATGTTCACGGTTACGTCCAACTTTTCTGAAACCCTGCTAAAGTTCTACTTCCAGGATATTCCTCCGCCTCGTAAAAGCAAGCCTTAACCTCGTCTAGAAAGTTACACCAAAGGGACAACGCAACGCACTCAGTGTAGTACACAGCTTCTTTCCCGTGTTTTTATTCATATCAATTATAAATGAAGCATTATAATTTATGGATAGAATATAAGTAAAAGTTCAATTTAAGTAAAAAAACCAGGTACTTTTACGTTAACACGTGCATAAATCGCTTGTAGGCCCCAATATGTGTAATATTTAGCAAAGAACCAAACACGTCATACAAAGGGCGATTTTTCAAAGGTTTGGTTAAAAAAGTGTGAAGGAACCGCTCACATACTATACTCATGTATGAAGTAGGGATAACTACCGTAAATGTGTGAAAACGAATAGGAGAGAACCTTTTTATCGACCGCTCTTCTGTCGTTCAGCAACCCTGCAGCAGGGGGAGAGAGCTAAAAAGAGCAGTCGGCATGCACGTAAGTAAAAAAAGAAACGAAACCATACATAAAGTGTGAGGTTTTTATTTGCGGCGGAGGAGGGTGCGCAGGGATTGGCCTGCCCGCAGCCAATGAATGTGCTGGTTTTCCACACCACGTCTTTTTATCCAGTTGTCTTTTTGTTACCTCCGCGGCAACGATTACTCTCGAAAAAAAAAAAGGGGCGGAGAAAGTGAGATAAAAAAACCTCTCTTCAAACCAGAAGAGGTTGCCGCGAGTTAATTTTATAGAGCGGCATGGCTGCGCAGCGCATATTTCGATTAATGATATTGTAAATTAGATTAGCTTTACAATTTGCAGAACACATTTTAAAAACTATTTAACCGTAAAGTTCAAACTCATGTTCGTGTGTTACGTAAAATGGTTGAGCACAGAATGAATAAAAACATTAATGACAGCTCGGGTAGATTTATATTATACAAACTCACTTGTCACCGATATGGTTCTTTAATATGAACACACCGGCATACATGACGCTTGAATTGCGTTACAGCGTCTTTAAAAATCACTTTTTTATTTTTTTTTTAAATAACGGAATTACGAAACGTGTGCAAAGTAATATTGATCTGCAGAAAGAACACTCGTTTGAAAGGAAATGTGAAAGGAATTTTCAAGATATCACACATTGAACAACTTGGGCACTATACTCAAACACTTTTATACTAATGTGAAAAATTTAAAACAATCCCACGGTGCATAAACTCTATGAATGTAGTTATTGTACCCGAAGACTGCGATTTATCACTCAACGGTTGCACAGTAAGTTTGCCTTGACTATATTATTAGGAAAAATGTGCTGCAAAGCTAACTTTCGATTTTTAAAAAAGTTAAATACTAAATCTATCTTATACGTCTTCAGTATCCACTCATTTCGTTTACAATGATGATATATGCGGTACGATGAACATGTGAGAATACTACGCGGCAAAAAAAATTAAATCCACGTAAAGAAAAGCTGCAACAGGTAACAACACATCTAGATGTCACTTCATCACTACTTTTGATTGCTCCGCGAGATGGCGTGGCAGCCCTCAGAGTCACGTAGCCCGCACGCAAAGTCTACGCACATAGACGTATGTTTTACTTCAGGTAAAGTTAACTGATAGACTCTCGTTCTAACACACAAGGTATGACCGGCTCACGTTAACGTTTTACTTGTAAAGTGTTACTTGCAACGTAAAAATATCTTGATCCCGGCCTGTAGGCTGACTAAGTACCTAAGAAGCTATTTTTGCTTGAAAAACCTTAGGTTAAGGTTTTCTTTTGTTGTGACTTATACGCGGGTCATTTTGTCGTTCATATTTTTGCCAGTATACTAAGCTGTAAGTCGAGTTCAGTCCCAATTTTTAGAGCGAGTGCAAACTACACTATTATTGTTGTTAGGTATTATTATACGGAATGTTTGGAAACCCTATTGACAAACTTCGCCTCATGAAAAATCGGTAACAAAATGATTGATGGACATACGCCCGGAAACGACTCCAAAGTGTAGAAAGCACTCCCGAAAGGGTGGCATTAAAATCAGAACATATTAAATTAAACGGAAACAACCTGGCAAAGTTTGTCGGTAGAGTTTCCGAACATTCCACACTGTTCGGAGCTGACGAGAAGACTAGGCTCTGGAAGCAGGCAGGGTGATGGCACCAAGCGGCCTGCAAGGTCGCCACCCTCACTGAGACCTCATACTACCCGTACTGAAGATATCGGTTCGCGAAAGAATTTTCATTTCTTACCAACACAGTCACTGCCATTATTAAAGTATATGCCTCAACTATCTTTTTTTTTTTTTTTTAGTTTTAAATAATATTCTTTTAATTTACGATTAGCGGGAAATTAAGTTCTAATTATTTTCAATTATGAAAGTGTTGTCAGGTGGCCTATACGCTGACATTTCTAGAATTTTATAATATGAAACACCCAACAGTTATCATTTTATGCAAACCTTCGTTACATTATAGTTACTATAATTTCCCTATCAATATGCTATGCGAAAAGCCCTTAATTTACAAAGTAACCTACGAACGCTTTTACGCACTTTTTTTTCTTTTTCATTACGATGTAAATTCATTGCGGCAATGCAATGTAAGAATTACAAAAAAAATTACAAAAACATATACATTTATTTTAATAACGCGTACTACAAAAACAATTAAGGATGTGCACGCATAAATCTGAAATAGTTTTAATGAAAACGCGTGCAATGCCTACGCAAACCACTGTAATGTCGTTTCGTAATAATTCATCCAATTTCGTGTAGTGGTAGCTCTGGTTCCTATTCTGAATGTGTATCACTCGAGTTATAGGATTATCGGTATAAAAATGCCGTATAATTGTCAACAGACTATTCCACACGATAGTCATTCTGCCAATAGTCCGCTTCTGTATCTCACTCATGCGAACAGTATATTTGCCAGTCTTCTAGAGTAATTGAGAAAATTACTTCCCTCGTGACTTCCATTAACTTTGTGAAAGACAAAACAGTAATGTTTCTTTCCGAGATTAATCTCTTTGCTTTGGACTAAGCCAGTTTAATAGGATTAAAATAGCAAATGTACGGACGCAGTCTAAAAACATCGTAGCCGCGTAACTCTAAAAGTAGGTCAGTATGAAATATTTCTTCAGGCTTTCTGTTCTGTTCATTTAAATCTTCGCATATCCTGAGAAAACGGAACACGGTTACTTGTGAACCATTGTGCCATATCCTTTTTCACTGAATACTAGGAAGGAGGTCTACTTTCTTGGACTGAATAATAAGGTTTACTGTTTACAACAACAAATTTTTATGCTAGCTTTGACGATAACTGTTGAAGCATACTTACACTTTTCTAAGGTGATATAATTAATCTGCTCTTGATAATCTGCAGTAGATTTGCCTGCAGGAAAAATTAAAAAGGCATTTCCGAATAAACCACTTTTAGAGCTAGCATGAACAATTATCAGACGGTTTGAATAACTATTATGTTTTAATACAACACGTCCATCACTTTGCTAACATTTATAAATATGTTATTGTTACCAACCCATATCTCATCAATGTAAATTATTGGAAGCCCCTCCATTCTGTAATGAAGAATTTATTTCAAATATTTGCACAATCAATGGACTATATGCAGTCTCTCCACTACTATTTTTCGATAATTGCTTTCGCCTCTCAGCACCTAGCTGTTAAGAGACGCACAAATCCCTTCTCTCATTCACTTGATAATTGTTACACATATATTATTATTTAAAACCCACTTTATTTAGTATCCTCCCTCATAATTATGAACAACCCCCCACCACCCTCCAACGCCTCAAGGAAATTAAATTTTTCCTCTCTTTTTTTTTCGTAAATCGACGAGAAACTTAATTGTTTAGCAGTTGTGTATATTGACAACGTGGATCTGTGGGAGAAAAGGCATTCTTGCATTAGCTGTGCAACAAATAAGGCAAATAAAATAATGTCTCTCACTACTCTTCTCTATACGAAGCACAATGCATATTTATTTCGTCTTACCCTTTTTTGCTTTCTCTTCCTGGCGTCAATAGCGAACTGTTACCAACTTCGGCACCATCTTCGCACATTCTGGTAACACTGCTGACAAAATTTCCAATGTAATCTGAAACACGTCAAGTGGGTTGAGACAATAAATATTTTAACTGTCAACCAGCTTATTCGCTACATTTGTATATCACACATCTAATCACTTTTCTTGCTGAAGTAATTATAGTTTTCCTTCTTCCTTGGATGTGCTATATTTTATTGTACGGACACGCGATCGAATCCAACTCGTAGCTAACTGGCAGTGACCTGTTGCTTGTAGCGTAGGTACACCGTTACTCGGACAGCGCGTGTATAGCGATGGGGAGGTTGTGCGGCCCTACCCACCTAACCTCTCCAAAGCCTAGCCATCTCCTGAGCTCCCTACTTATACGCAGGTATTCAATTACACAATGCAGTATCTTTATAGTTGCAGAGTGCTTACTATCTCGACATTAAAAAGAAAAACAACTGTTTAGGTTTGTTTTGGTTTGTGTCGTTTAGTGTATGTATTTAGATTCAAATTCAAATTTAGCGCCAACTGTTGCGAGTGCCATGGCCGGCGGCCATCTTGACTTGTGGTGCCATCTATGAAAAAAGCAATTAGTTACCGTTACTCCGTTTTGCTGGACGTTACGCAGCTGGAATGTGTCACAAAGAATATTGCGTGGAAACATGTTATGGTCCTTCGGGCCGGATATACGTTATTCGAACCTTTTAACATGCATACTAGCCTAGAGCTGCACCGGGTGCCCGTCGAGTACATCCTAAGCCCACCTATAGCCACCAAATTTATAACATAGGTATCACCCCCGACAACGAAAAGGACTGCAGAAGAAAGTATGCCCTAAGCCCACTTATAAGCATAGTTGGCTGTAATATCCAAACCGTTTAAGATACAGACACCAAATTCATTACATAAGCATCACCCCCGACGACGAAAAGGACCTCAAGGTCAAGTATGCCCTAAGCCAACTTATAAGCAAAGGTGGCTGTAATTTCAAAAAACCATTAAACATACAGTCACTGAAATGCATAACAGAGGCAGGGCCGCAAAGTCAAGTAGGCCTTAAGCTTTCTTTAAAGCATAGTTGACCGACATTTTTACCCACCGAAGCTACGACCACCAAATTAATGTCTCATAAATCTCTTTCGATAGCAATGAAGGATATAAGGAAACATATAACTTTATCCCTCTTAGATGCATAGTTGGCCAGCATTTCCAAACCTCTGAAGTTCGGGAACATGTAACAACCGTCCAAGTATGTAGAGAAAATAAAGGTGTACAAACAAGTGCGTTGCAAAGTTACCATTGCATGTAGGAGTGTAGGGGCTGAAATAGAACATACATACTCATCGGCCTGCACGCATTCGGCAATCACCCTTTGCCGTCCTTCTCGTCTGCTATCACAGATGACTACCAACTCGGATCCCCTTCAGCGACAACTAGCCTCCCTTCACCCACCGAAATCCAGGCTGTATATATAAATGTGAAAATATATACATTAATAAACCTGTAACATACAACAAATAATTATATACGAAAAAATCAAGATATATACAAATGTGCTGCATGCATGATGTACACAGTCGTGGGTAACAGAAAAATACATTTATAGTAATATAAACGAACTCCATCAGTACAACACATGGTCCAGCGGCCCGAGTCTTCGTTAGCATTTTAACCCTTAACAACCAGCCATATATTGAAAAAATAAAGGGGTATATAATTGCACCGATAACAAGACATATGTAATCGCAGGTTACATTAAAACACATACGCGTTAATATAAATAAACACCATCAGACTAACGTGAAGGTAGGGGAAGCCGAGTGCTAAGATGTGAAACCATCCTGTACATGAAAAGTCAGTCTCGTAACAAACATAAAGTTCTGGCATATACGCAAGTACATCACGAACGAGCATGATGTCAAAACGAAACACAATATATATAAAATAATATTCCAATGGAGCCACAGTCCATAATAGTTATGTCAGTGTTACTATCACACCAAGACGTTTAGTAGAAGCTAGAATGCATGTCAACATGAGAAAGAACGAATGATCACAAGGACAAATCTCAAAAGTGATTACAGTGCGTCGAGTGTGATACACATTACGCGACTTGTAAAGACTGTCTTCTTTTTCTTGTCTCAAAGAAACATATATTGAAATCATTATTTGCGCAAAAGAGACGTCACTGCTACGCTCCGATGCAAAGAGATATAAAAATAATAACCATACAAGCTAATAACTGTAAGCAATTAACCACCAATATATTGCGCGAGCATCGAGCGCTGTACATCACATTAGTCGAAAAAAAAACCTTTGCGAAAGCTGGAATTATAGGTGTGATAAGGTCAACACTACAACAAACTGATGCAAAAATATAATATAAAAATAAAATTTAAAGGAAAAATAGTTATAATTACTTATCAACTCTTACAATCACATATTACACAAGCACCAGGTGCTGTATGCTGCTTTAGACGATGTTAGACAAGACTACACCATCCTGGTCAGACAACAGAATAGCAAACGTCTTCAGTACGAACCGAGTGAAATGAGACTGTCAAATTCAAAGTACAGCCAACACTCACAGCAATAGCAGCAGAACGCGTCCGACCCGACAGATGTTGTGCGATCAACTAACATCTTGGGAATCTGTAAGACTACCCCAGGTATTCAGCTGGCGGCGCGAGCACTGTGCATGTCTCGACAAGTCGAGGGGATGGTAAATAACAATATACGAGGGATACCCGTCAGGCTCCAGGGTGGCAGATCTGCCGAGGCACACATGCACATCCCTTTACAAGGGGAATTCAGTTATACAGTACAAGTAAGAATTTATTTCGTTTTAAATATTATATATACATGTACTTATTTGAATACATACAATTTATAGTGCTAGAACTGTAAGCACAGTATGAAAAGAAATCGCCATGAATCGCTTGCCACAAATTTTTATTAATACAGAAATATAATTAAATATACGAAATTTGTAATGACGAGTAAGGAAACATCGCAACATACCTACATTTCAACCAAGTATGTACTCTGTTGTTAGAAGACCCAAAACATAAAGAGAAGAGGTTTACCGTAACTAAAAAAAACCGGTGTAGCTGTTTCATTCACTGAAGACCTGGAGGCAGCGAGTGCATCTCATAGCTATTTATGTGAACTTAAATGAAGCACAGGCCACAATGACCATCCTGCCTTTCCGTACATGGTATACATTACCTACCAAAAAAGCAACTCGACACTTACAAGTATTGTAATTATGCCACCCTTGACAAAACATACTTACTTTTTACATATGGTATTGAAATATTTTATAGGAAATAACTTATGTATCCTTATGGTGCTGGAGACAGAACACCATACTTGAAATTGAGGTATCGGAGATTCAATTCCCTAAAGTGTCCAATCATTTCACAGGTAAAAATACATCATGATAAGCAATTAAAAGACTTATGTGTGTTATGTCTACATAGCACATCATGCAACAATCGCAATGAACACTATTTGCAACAAAACATTTTTGTATGTGACTACTCAATGTATGTATGTTCACCTCAAACACTTTCAGCCTGCCAGACATTTATTCTTAGAGAATAGGAATTTAAAAGTAAATAAAACAAATTTTTTTTAAAGTTGTATTTGTTCCTATCCTTAAACAAATCACACGTTAACATAATATGTCATTCAATAAAGCCTCTAGCTCTGAGTTTATCAATAATCGAATTTATCTCTTCACTGACAGAAAGATAACCTCTTCTTTCCAATGGAACCAACACCCATAGTCTATCAACCATGTCACTGGGGTCTTCAGAAAATAAGCAGCTACACTTCATGTCACTCTTCGCAGAAGGTTCATGATACATATCTGCACATATGTTCTTCCATGATGAATAGGTTGCGGGATACCTCTGGGCCAGAGTACACGGTTCGAATCTACGTTAATTCTGCCCTAACTAACAGTACACCTTACCTCTAACAACACATAAACGCCTTTACATTGCAAATGTCAGCACTTCATCATCAGAATAATATGCATATTTCACATCATCGCCATCAATCAGTCTTGGAGGTCACATTTTCGATCTCGACATCCTGGTATGTAGTAGCATCTTCGGTTTTCACTTTACATGTTGGTGGTGCATGTTTATTGTTCACAACTTCTGAAGGTCCGTATGGCTCGCACTTTCCATAATGCATGGCATGCAACACCCGTATTTCCTTCTTCACACACTGTTTTGGAACATGATGCAGGCCCGGGTAATGTTATGGACGCTCGAACCATCGTTAGTTTCCACAACGAATCAGCAAGAATGCTATTTATACCTTGTCTTGCGCCAATAAGTTCAATGCATGCTGTCTCGTGCCAAGCAAAGGTGCGTAAGCTTTACATGTACCAGTATGTCTCTTTACATTATCACTTCTACCAAATGCTGCGCCACACATATCGCATACTAGTATTCTAGATGTCAGTTTCTTTGAACATTTGCTTTGTTTATGTCGACGTGCATTGCAACTTTTACCGAAGGTCTTCCCACAGTAACTGCATTGTTTTCCACGCAATTTTTGCATGTAGCCGTACAGGATATACACGATTGCACACCCTCAGTGGTTTTCATAATCTTTAAGAACATATAAACTAAAACACTTGTACTTCTATACAGTGCTGATACCTCATTGCTGACTCCTCGCTGCTGACTCCTCACAGTACTGGAGCCACACATGACATTTTTAAACTGTGACAATTTCTGCGTATGTCTTGTTATCGGTGCAGTTGTATACCTCTTTATTTTTTTTAAATATATGGCTGGTTGTTAAGGGTTACACATGCTAACAAAGTCTAGGGCCGCTGGCCCATGTTTTGGACTGATGGTGTTCGTTTATATTACTATATATGTATTTTACTGTTACTCACGACTATGTACATCATGCATGCAACCCAATTGTATATATATTAATTTTTTCGTATATAGTTATTTGTTGTATGTTACACGTGTATTGATTATACTTCTTATGGCACGTTGAGGGTAAAAGTTTAGTGTGCAACGGAAGTTGCGCGCGCACAGTGTAACGAAATTCGACAGTGAACGTGGAAGGGGCATGACCCAACACTGAAATACAAATTGTTATATTTGCCTAGTAACAGAGCTTAAGAGTGTTATTTCTCACACTTAGGTTTCTGAAGTTATACTTATTTTGGCGCGTGTCTTTCTTAGGTCATTTTGTCATTTTCCTACTTACATAAATTATTTGCATATATAATAAAATTTTATTTTAGTCACCCCAAAGAGTTATAACTTCTAACGCACGTACATAAGTACATGCAGCCATGTTTTTTTAATGTGTATATTTTTACATTTATATATACAGCCTGGATTTCGGTGGGCGAAAGGAGGCTAGCTGTCGCTGAAGGGAATCTGAGTTGGTAGACATCTGCGATAGCAGACGAGAAGAATGGCGGTGGGTGATTGTCGAGTGCGTGCAGGCCAATGAGTATGAATGTGCTATTTCAGCCCCTACACTCCTACATGCAATGGTAACTTTGCTATGCACCTGTATATATACCTTTATTTTCATTACATATGTAGGTGGTTGTTACAAGTTCCCAGACTTCAAAGGTTTGGAAATGCTGGCCGACTATGCTAATAGCAGTGATTAAGTTATACTTTTCCCTAATATTCTTGCAAGTGGCAAGATGCAGAAGGTTCGAATCTTGCTTGACTCAGGATCCCAGAGCTCGTTCATATCTGCAGAGTCTGTCCACAAGCTAGGGTCAAAACGCCAAAGAACTCACGTTCCTGTTGTAGGGCTGACTCAGTATATTGTTATTGCTAACAATGGTTCCGTTACTTGTGTTCTGACATCTGCGACAAGTGATGGGCCTCAATTAACCACTAATGAAGGATATAGATTCCAAATTACCCAGCATCCCACTTACTCACCACATGAGGGATGTGTATTGTCATTTGAATTCAGCTGACCCATTGTTTGATACTCCAGGAACAATTGATCTTCTTTTGGGTGTTGATGTTTACCCAGATGTGTTTGATGATTGGCAGTACCAACCACAAAGTGGGTTCCCCATTGCTCTTCACAGTATATTTGGTTAGGTTCTAATGGGCAAAGTCAGTCAGACTGCAGCTGCTGCCTCCAGTGACGTTATTTCGCAGTTTGTGCTATCTGAAGCTTCCGTAACAGACACCATTCGCAAGTTTTGGGAGAGCGAGGAAGTACCTTCTGTTCAACATTGTAGACCAGAAGATATTGTATGTGAGTCACTTTATTGAAACCCTTTCGCGAGACCCAGAGGTTAGAAAAGTCATGAGACTACCTTTCAAGAAAAATAAACCAGAGTTAGGAGATTCACACAGTTTTGCTGTCAAACAGTTGCATCAACTGGAACAGAGATTGCATCGTCAACCAGAAACCAAAAGGGACTATTCCAATTTTTTGCGTGAGTACAAATACTTGGACACTTGCATCTGCTTGAGAATGGAGTTGGACATACTCATTATTACATCATACATCACTATGTGTAGAAGGAATGAAACTCNTGCATCTGCTTGAGAATGGAGTTGGACATACTCATTATTACATCATACATCACTATGTGTTGAAGGAATGAAACTCAACAACCAAGTTAAGAGTGGTGTTTGATGCTTCAGTGGCCTCCACTTCTGGAAGGTAATGATATTCTTCTGACAGGACCTAAACTTCGGAACGACACTGTGGACATTATTACACATTTCCATCTTCATCCTGTTGTAATAACCACAGATGTTTGTAAAATGTACCGACAGGTGCGCGTACATCCAGAGGATGCACCCTATCAAATAATTCTGTGATGTGAGTCCCCTGATCAGCCAATACGTGAATTCCAACTTGACACTGTCACTTACGGGGTATCAGCAGCTACTTTCATGGCTATGAGAGTCTTATAACAGCTTGCAGTTGAGGAACGTGGAATGTATCCTTAAGTGGCTAAGGTTGTGATGGAAGACGTATTTGTGGATGATGTCGTGACAGGTGCAGGATCAGTTGCAGAAGCCTTCAAGTTGCAGCAGTNGTGATGGAAGACGTATTTGTGGATGATGTCGTGACAGGTGCAGGATCAGTTGCAGAAGCCTTCAAGTTGCAGCAGGAACTGTTAAATCTCCTAAAGCAAGAGGGTTTTGAATTAAGAAAATTGTCCAGTAATAGCCAAGCTGTCTTGGATGCAGTACCAGAGAACCACCGAGAGAGTCCACTGAGTTTTCAAGAAAATAGTGAAGTGATCAAGGTGCTTGGTCTCCAGGGGGAGTCAAGGTTGGATGTGTTTTTATATAATATTCAATCAGCCAGCACAACAGTCACCAAACGAACTAACCTTTCAGACATTGCTAGGTTGTATGGCCCACCAGGGTTGCTTACTTCAGTTGTCATTCGAGCGANAACCTTTCAGACATTGCTAGGTTGTATGGCCCACCAGGGTTGCTTACTTCAGTTGTCATTCGAGCGAAGATTTTCCTCCAAAAACTCTGGCTGTTGGGTGTGTCATAAGATGAACCTTCACCTCTAGATGTGCTGGAGGTATGGCAGACTTTCATCTGCCAACTGAGTTTTCTCAACAAACTGTCCATACCACGTCTTGTGTCAGCACCAGTCATATTATCATCTTCGTGACTTTAGCGATGCATCCAATGAAGGTTACGCAGCTGTTGTGTACCTATGTATTGCTCATCAAGATGAGGCGAAGACACATGTGCTTCTGGCCAAATCACTTGTTGCACCACTAATAACAGTCATACTTCCTCGGCTTAAATTGCAGGCTGCACATTTACTCATTAAGTTACTTGAGTGAGTATTGTCGACCCTTTCCCACATTAGCTGTATTACTACATGGTCTGATTACACAGTGGTCCTCGTCTAGATCAGGTGTGCTACTCATTGTCTGAAAACTTCTGTGGCAAGCAGATTCGCTCACATTCAAGAGAGCAAGATTACAATCCAGTGGAGACATGTCCCTTCTGCTGACAATGATGCAGACTGTGCTTCCAGAGGACTCTCACCCTAAGAGTTACTGACACACTGTTTGGTGGACTGGGATCTGTTGGTTAATATCTGAGAAGGAATAATCGCCATGTGGAGTAGTAGCGACAAGTATTCATGAAGGTGAAAAAGAGCTAAAGTGGCCTAATGTTGGACATTGTGAGCCAACCCCTTTTAGCTTCTCTTGCTGGTCACAGCTTCAGTGAGTGCTTGCTTATGTATTAACATTAATTTCAAACCTGTAGGTGTCATTAGAGTGTCGATGCTCTGGTCCCCTTACTGTCGTAGAACTTGATGCTGCTATGAAGATGTGTCTGAAGCTGGTTCAACAAGAATGTTTCAGCTCAAAGATTGAATGTTTTATTTCAGAGGGTGAATGCTCCCCTGGTAATAGTATTAGAAAGTTGAATACATTCTTGGATTCTGATGGCATTCTGCATGTGGGTGGACGTTTACAAAATTCACACCTAACTTACAAAGCAAAACATCAAATGTAGTTACACAAGAGCAATGTTGTAAAAAATCAAGTAATTTATTATCATCATCTCGTGCACCTCCCTGCTGTTCCAATGCAACACATGCAGCAATTCGTTGAGAGTACTGTATTGTGGTAGGGAAGGAATCTGTCAATGCCAGAATCCACAATTGTATAAAGTGCTATAGGTTCAGGGCCGCCAAAACACAGCCATTGATGGAAAATCTTCCACCAAGTAGGGTTCAACAAGCGAGGCCATTTATAAATGTTGGTGTTGACTATGGGGACTTGTTCCAAATCAAACATTCGCGTGTTCGGAACAGTCGTGTCTCAAAGGTTTATTTGTGCCCATTCGTTTTCTTAGTGACAAAGGTAGTACATTTAGAAGTTGTTTCTTCTTCGAGCACCGCAGCTTTTCTTGACGCGTTATTCAGATATACTTCTAGGCACTGACTTTGTAAAAAAAAAATTTCCTACCACGGAACAAACTTTACAGGCGCATGTAGTTATTTCAATGATCTACAGAAGTTCTAAGGGGAGAGTGCCAACTTGCAGTGTGTTGCGGACATACCCTTGCCACTCGTAGCATTAATTGGAACCTAAATCCTCCACCTGCACCACATTTTGGTGGGTTGTGGGAGGCAGCCATCAAATCTGCAAAGTACTATCTGAAAAGAATATTAGGCCAGCAGGTTCTTATCAGTGAGGAGCTGTCTACTATCTTTGCCCAGATTGAAGCAGTCCTTAACTCACGTCCACTGTATGCCATTTAATCAGATCCAGATGACTTAGAGGTTCTGACACCAGCACACTTCCTCGTGGGCACTATCCTGACAGCACCTCCAGCTCCAGACCTCACAGAGGTCAAGTCAAACAGATTGAACTGGTGGCAGCTGGTACAGTGTGCTACTCAGCACTTCTGGCAGAGATGGCACAAGGAGTACCTGTACACACTACAACCACATGGCAAATAAACCAAGAGTGAAGGCTAGGTGCAGATTGGTGACATTGTCCTCGTCAAGGAAGATCACTTGCCATCCCTACAGTGGCAGCTTGGTCGTGTTGAAGTTCTACATGCAGGCAAGGATGGAGTTTGCAGGGTGGCAACCATTAAGCAGCGACTCGAACAGTGAAGCACCCCGTTATCAAGATGTGTTGCCTACCCATTCACTGAGAACCACATATATCATTGTGGCATTGTACTGATTTTCTAGTTTGCTTAAAAATGTTATTTTTAGTGGATGGTATGTTTAGGCTTGTTTTGATTTGTGTCGTTTAGTGTATGTACTTAGATTCAAATTCAGATTTAGCACCAACTGTGGCGAGTGCCATGACCGGCGGCCATCTTGACTTGTACCATCTACGAAGGAAAACAGTTAGTTACCGTAACTCCGTTTTGCTGGACGTCACACAGCTGGAATGTGTTACAAAGAATATTGTGTGAAAACAACAACAGTGCAGCAATGAGTGATGATAGTCATTTTGAGTATTATGAATTTAACTATTATGATATTGAAATTGATCATAGTGCTTATATTAATGGTTATAATATTATTATGATTACAATGATTGTGATGATTATAATAATTATAAAGATGATTATGAAGAGTGTGATTATGGCTATTGTGAATATTATGATCCTGAAACTGATACTGAAATAATACTTCTAATACCTAATCTGTAAAAATATAAAAATTACTTTATAAATGTTTTTAATTAGAATGAATAACTTACAAATATATCCCAACATATGTATAAAACTATTCATACATTAAATCATTATATTTTTGCATTTTTATAAAAAATTTAAAATTTTTCATTCACTCTACTTTTATGTTGCAGATTGTGTTTTGAGGCACGTGTTTTCTAAACTAACTAAAATTTTAAAGTTAGTTGTAATATTTGGGAGAGAATACTTTCTATATGTACAATCAACAACATATAATGGTCTTCGATTAAGAAATGAATAATAATCGTCGGTATTTCTAATAGGGTCTTAATATAAAGTATTGTCATGTATATCGCTATTTTCTGAAATATTCTTGCTAAAATTAGTATAGACTAAATACATAATAATAAAATCATTAAAATTTAAATTCCAATTTTCTGTTGGAAAAGTTTCTGCTCTTCCATTTATTACAGAAACATTTTGTACATCACAGTGATCAATTCAGAAGCATGGACATATTGTTCCTGTTTTTTTCTATTAGTTTGAAAATCAACTATAACGTAATCTGGCATATCATATTGCAAATTAGTTAATTTATTTTTAAAGTTTTATATTAAACTCAAAATTAGTTTTTCCACTCGGAACATCTTTTTCCAAAAACTCCCAATTGTTAAATTTAAAGTTAATAATAATACGATTTTGAAGTGATCCCATTTCTGTTTAAGGCAAACCTGTTAATTCCTCATGGACGAATATCAGACTGAATTTAGTTGCCATTTTTGAGGAGAGGCATCGGAGTGTTTTTGAGAAGTCGGGAGACATGNTGTTTAAGGCAAACCTGTTAATTCCTCACGGACGAATATCAGACTGAATTTAGTTGCCATTTTTGAGGAGAGGCATCGGAGTGTTTTTGAGAAGTCGGGAGACATGTTTGCCGCCAGGGGGTGACGCCCTTGGCGGGGGCTTTCTTGCCTTCACCTGCATCGTAGTCCTAGTGTGTTCTTACGACACTGCTGTTGCTGTGCCTGGAAGGCGGAGCTGTGGGGCTGCTCCTAGTGCTCCCACTTGATGGAAGAAGAGGAGACAAGGAAGGATCGCCTGGGAAGGCCCTAACGCAGGAGACTTTCTACGTTAGAGGGCCCGCTGTGCTGTGTGGCTTAGGAAATGAACTCTGAGCAGATCGGAACAGAGCAAGGAACATTGGTCTCCCGGCATTCATGATACACTCCTAGTACTTATTCCTAAATGGTACCTCCTTATTTTTCGCGCCACTGAAGGATGGGTATAGTAACAAGATTTACTGTTTGATAGTCGTGTTCGGTGTAGATTTACTGCGTTAACGTCTAGAATACTTATTAATTTGTAAGTTTTTAGTTAAGTCGGCTGGCATCGTTCACCATCTGATCCACCTCGAAATGTTAGAGACGGAAGATCATTATTTTACACACATGTTTTCAATATGCAGTGCCTTGTTTTAGATACCTAACTATAAATTAAAGTGAAATGTAACTCGAAGTAGATACAATTATTACTCTTTTGCTTATTGTTAGTTGCTGATACTAGTGTAGATTTGTTTTTCGCCTAGCAGCCAACAGTTCCCCTGTGGCGGCATGTCTCGAGAGGAGGTGACAAGTCGGTGTCTGCTGCCGGTTTGTGATCCACCCGGGAGGCTGCAGACCTGGCCGTGGATCCAATTGAGTCTCCCGGGGAATAGCGCACCTGGACACACTTCCTGTTCGACGCCCTGCCGTCCACTGCAGATAAGACCTCTTGTTGGAAAATAAATGTCATAATGAAATTAACTGTTACTCATGAAGTGTTACACAAAAACACTGAAGTTACGATGATGTAAAAGGAACGAGGGTAGGGGAAATTGGACTTGATATTGAAAAACCAAGACAAAAAAAAATACATGTTTTGGAAAGAGGCATGTATGCCAAATAATTTGTTATATTAAAACTCTAAGAAAAGTAATAATAACCTTTAGCTGGGAGACTTGGAGGAGTATTTGGTAGCTGTAAAAAATTGGAGTTTCGTGTCCCGTGGGCTACCCCAGTACGAATTCTTTTTAATGCTCGTGATAAAAGTTTGGGAGTATGGAAAATTTTGTGAACACAGATTTCAGTACAATTTTTGGGGGTTTTGTGGGATAGCTCGTGGGATACGAGCTACGCTTCACTGGAGAGGGATGATTTGTCGCGTGCAAAGTTTTGCCTTGGGTATTAGTTGCCGGTCGGAATGGCCGTTGCCCCCGACGGTCCATGCAAAGGCGCAACTATACCGACCAGCGGGTCAGAACCCTGTTTAGAACTTTCTGTTTCGGGACACAGATCCTTTCGGGTGGGGGGTTGGGTGTGTGCGGACTCGAGGCAGTGGCCTGTGTCAGCGGGGTGATGCCATGCGGCAGTGCAGTGCGTGCCGAGATGTAGGTGTGAACAGCCTGCAATGGGCCGCTTGGACAAGGTGTGTGACGACCCCTCCCCCAGGTCACCGAGTTAAACATCTGGAAACATAAATGTAAGCTACGGCCATGCCCCTGTATTTATCAAAAATTGTAAACATTTTAATTGGGCTAATGGCAGAAAAGAAGCACCGTTTATTGTTTGGCATTATTGTTCACGTTGGGTTGCTTGCAGTGGGTTTTATAAGTTGTTCATTGGCATCTCCAAATATGTTACATACACTGTTCACAAAATTTTTCTAGTTCTTTTAATGACATCTTATTGGAATAGTTTGTCCATATTTTGTATATCTATTTTGACCTTCGCCATTTTTAATTTAATTTAGTTCATAAAATTGATACATATTAAAAATGAACATATTTTTATTTAAGTGGTAAAATTTTTTATTTGTTGATAATATGTCTAGCTTACATTAACATAAAATTTTATCTATTGTATTAAATTATCTTCCTTTATTTTATTATGATGTGATTTTATTTTTTATGTCTTTCTAAAAAAAATATATGAATATATTTTTTTAAATCACAAAGCACTTTTCCTTGAATTGTATAATTATTTTTATAATTATTTGATAATGTAGTCTTTTTATTTATTAGTAGATGTGTTACACTTTTTAATATGGTTTTTTATCTAAATAAAAATAATTTATATATTTTTTTTATTAAACTTTTTTCATTCCTTATTTAGGTTTTCCATTTATTTAATAAAAACTAATTTAAATTTTGTTACAATACATTAAGATGGATTCAATGTTAAACAAATTTAATAATTCAATTAAGCATCTATAACAAAATGAGTTAGAATTAAATAAAATATATAATTTTCAAATTATAAAACAATTTATGGTAAAAAAAATGTGTGTTTTGGATAATAGCTTAATAATTTTTTACCTGATAGGTAATTACAATGTAAGGAATGATAAATGTTTAAAAATTATGAATGAGAAAGGTTAACACATGTTACAAAAGACTTATAAAAACTAAGAAGTAACAATTAGTGCATGATATTAAATTTTCATATTATTTAAATTTTTAGAATGTGTTTTATTTTTGGTTGATAATTTTTTTATAATTTTGTATGTGAGCGTTTCTCTTTTTTAAATTTCATAGTAAAATTTTTAGCTTTAATAATATACATTTTTTCAAATTCAAAATTTTTATTTAATTGTTTTATGTTTATGTTATTATTTTCTTGATATTTTATCTAAAATTTTAAGAATTTGGTACATAAATTAAGTTTATTGATATAGGTATTTAATTTTTGAGTATTGTTGTTCTTTGATATTTTGGAAAAATTCTCATAATTTCAGAAGTGAGGCAGGATCGAGATTTACTCTCTACTGACAGAAGTGTAACTTGACTTCGCCTATTTATTTAAGACATTAATAAATAAAAGTAGGTAAAACTTAAATATGCATTTGTTTGAATTCTAGCTGTTCCACAGCTGAATCCGCGAATTTTCCCCATGAGTTTAGATGAGTTACAAAAGGTCGATTTACATCTACATTAACATGGGGTTCTTTATGCTACCTTTGCTTTAACTCTGTATCGAAATTTGTTTTAAATCAGTACCTGTTTTGACATTGTAGTTCAGGAAGGATCGTCTTTGACAAACTGTGATTCAATACTTGCAGATATGCTGTATCTGGTATCTGAATAAAAGGCTAGTGTTTATACACATGTGTATACTTGCAGTTAACGTAAATATCAGCTGTTGTTATAATATTAAAACATTTGCAAATATGTGTCAATAGTAACCTCATCTATCACCTAAATTGGCGTCTATTTGCACTTAAATATTTGCTTTAAATCCGGAGATTTTCAAATCGTTGATATATTTTTCATTCTGTTACAAACAAAAGTGTAACTTCAACATCTGTTGCAATCGCGGCGCAATACATAAAATACAATCCAAATGTAAGTTGGCCAAAACTGCGTTACGTTTACGTTATGTTGAAGCTGGGTAAACTTCTTGCGGGAAAAGTAAACGGTTTCGTCGCTCTTATTCAGTGTGAATACACTGTTGCGCGATCTACGCATGAACATACAGACAACGCGAAGTTAAAGTAACGAGTTCCATGTTTTCGGTGCTTGAAATGCGTTGCATCGTGTTAATCTA
>NQII01012483.1:0-14838 GCA_002778355.1 Clitarchus hookeri
TCACACCTTGATAATGACGGGGTTGAGCATGCTAATTATTGGTTAGATAGGTCGCCTGACGTTTCCGCGGCGTGCGAATCTCACCGGATTGCAGTTCACCGACGCTTTTCACGTATTACGACGGTATAAGCTACCATGGTAGACCGAGCAATTGAAAGCCCTGCTTAAGTTATACTCGCATACACATTGTGTGTTATCCCATCGCGCGTACAATTGACATTGCCATGTATTTGATCGCTTTGTTCACGCGTAAGTCAAGCGAAATAGTAATTGTATTAGGAAAGTAAATGTTGTATAAATTTGCTCACTCTTACACTACATACGTCGAATCACAGAAAGGAAAATAAATAATTTTAGTATTCACAAATGTGTACCTGGCCATTTTAATTCGATTTTAAGACATGTGACTCCTTTCCGTCCATTGGTACCAACTTTATGTCAGTAAATGTTCCCGTCAAAAAATACGCAGGTAGTAGCGGTGACGTTTATCAAAGGTTAATTTTAAAAGTTCTGAATTAAAAGCATATATCAGTGTAAGACGCATCAATGGGATCGTTAACGAGTGAGTTAAGAGATTTCAAAGTCTCTANAATTAAAAGCATATATCAGTGTAAGACGCATCAATGGGATCGTTAACGAGTGAGTTAAGAGATTTCAAAGTCTCTAAACATCGAGGTATTGAGAGCCGATGAGGTTGAAGCGAGGTTTGTATGAAGCAGTGCTGGAATGAAAGGCGGGGGAAACGGGAGATCCCCAAGAAAACCCTCCGACCAGCGGCATCGTCCGGCACGATCCTCACTTGCGATATCCGGGGGTGACCCGACCGGGATTAAACGCGGTTCGCCATGGTGGGAGGTGAGCAGGCTCACCGCGCAGCAACCACGGCTCCGCATTATCTGAAAGATATTTATATAAGGACCACGTAAATGTAAATATTTGTAGCCAACTGATTATAGTTTTCAAAATATAGCACAAAAAAGTCGAAAATTTTGGTACATGGGAGCCCAAGTTTCTATGCTTCTAATTAATTTTGACAAATAATTCACACATCAGGTGATCTGAATCATATATATATATATGNCCAAGTTTCTATGCTTCTAATTAATTTTGACAAATAATTCACACATCAGGTGATCTGAATCATATATATATATATGTTGATTAATTTTCAAAGAAATTTAACTATGGATACTTGGGTACTGGCATCCTGAATCTATTTTAAAATATTGACTTTTTGCCAACACATACTTGTTCGCCCAAGAGAAAATAACATTAATATTTATCAGTTTCATTTGTAAGAATAAAAATGCGTTGGCAGAAACATTAATACCTATTTTAAAAGAGATTAAGGACACCAGTGCCCGAGTACCCATTATTAAATATCCTTGATACTTAATTAGCATGTTGTGTTTATGGTATATATCACATGACCTGTGATTTAGCTGCCAAATATAATTAGGAGCGTATAAACCTTTGCTCCCATACTCTGAAATTTTCGAAATTTTTGGTGATATATTTTTGAAAACTATTATCAATTTACTACACATAATATGGCCTTTATGTGGGATGGAAGGGGTTAAAAATGAGTTTGGCACAGTTCGTTTGTAATTTTTAGAATGCTGTTTTAATTTTGTTTTAATTTCTCGCGGCTTTGGGGCTCGAAAGCCTCTGCCGTGCGCGTGACCTCGCACGCACGCACGAGCTGCGACGGAAATAACGATGGCGAAGTCTGCGCACGTCCTGCCGGCCGACGTGAACCCGCCTTCTCCCGCAGCGGGTCGCATCCTCCGNGAACCTGTAAAACATTTATCGTTCCATAGCAAAGGCTAGGATGGAACCAATAGGCCATTATTGGAAATTGTCATATGCATTTGTGGGCAATGGATGCTTTAGAAATGGACTTATTATTCACATATTTCGACAGTAGCAGTGACTGGCATGCGTCCCGTTAAGTTGGTACCGACAAAGAGAAAGTAGTTCTATGTCTTAACGCTAAATTAAAAGTGTCAAGAAAACATTTCAAAAAATTTAAATAATTCCTTTTGTTTTATTCTATTTTAACGCATCTAGTGTAATTAACACATTAGTGAAATTTTTACTATTATAATAATTTTACAGTTCTACTGGACCAACACATGAATAAAGCGATCAGGCATATGGCAATGTAAATTTTACATATGGCGGAAAAATACGCATTGTTCAAGCACGTAGATTTTAAGCCGGGCTCTCAAAAGTGCTCAGTTTACAGCCTATATAGCATGTATAGTGTTTTAGCAGCATTTTCACATTTCCAAAATGAAACCTTTGTATAATCACGTGTTTGGTTGTTTCATAAATATTTTACGTATCACAAGCTCACATAAAAGTATCTAATTTTTTGGTTAAATTGAACTAATTATTTTATTTATACACTTCAATTTTTCGTTTATACCTCATAAAGAATTAATAAAATCAGAGAGAAAATAAGTGTTTTGGTAATGCCTTGTAAAAAGTAGTTCTCACGCGAAATGTTATTTATCTTATTGCTCACAAACTTAGTTAATTTAAAGCTTTGGTTGCACGAGGCCGAGGAAAGCTCTGAAAATGGAACATTATTAGGGCTTCAGAAAAGTTGGAAGTAACCATGAGTGGACTGTAAGACTTCTAAACCCACTTGGTGTAACTGACGTCGTATGACTTTGCCTGATTCCAACGCAGTTGATATTACAATTTAACCTTCTCTATCAAAATGTCCCGAATCTTGGACGTCACAAAAAGAGCATATTTAATGGTCTGCATTGTATACAGAACAAAACATTGACCAACGAGGGAAATCCCTTACGTGTAAGAGGTACCATTCACTGTTGAGACTGTATTCCGTAGTTGATATCACGTAGCAGAGACACATCTTCATTGGTCCCTATACAATGCCAGAGCGTCTTTACAGAATGGAATTGGAGTAGAGAGATTTGGGCGGCTCTTGAGGTGGAGTTCTTGAGAGCAAACGAGGGAGACGCGAGGTGAGTGCGGAGCAGCAGCGGGATGCAGGGGGCGGGGGGAACGGGAGATCCCAGAGAAAACCTACCAACCAGCGGCACCGCCAGGCAAAATTCCCCACGTGTGATTTGCTAGTAAAGGTTTCATAGTATATAAAATAAGATTTTTGTCGATGCAATCTCGGTTTCTCTTCTTCAATGACGTGGTCAGGGTAGGGTTAAGTAGTCTGTTACCGTACTTGTTGCTAAACGTTTACTGTTGGCTCAGAGTCTTGCAGGGCGTGTCGGTTGAGCGGAGACTCACTGGCACACATGAACCTAACATACAGTTTCATGAAGTCTAGTCTACTGAGAAATGACAGGCTCTCGTTCTCTCACGGGCCGTCTAGGAGATCGACCCGCACGCATGCAATACATTAATGAATAATTCTTCCACAATTAAGGCCGCGCCTCATCTGATATGGACTTCGCACGCGATTCTCCATAAGCCAAGTCCTACGACCTTGAACACGCAGTGGTAATACTGCGACAAGGCCATCCACAGTTTCAGTAATTTGTCACAAATGTTCACATTTTCTGTTAGAAGTCAGCCTTTGCTCAAATTTTTTTAACAACAAAAACCAATGTGTGATTTGAGCCCTTGAAAAGAGTTTGAATGAAATGCCGGCTTTTTTGATGCAACATGGTCATATTTTGTTTTTTTCTTTTAATGCTATCGAGGAAAAACAAACATTAAAATAAATATTAATTTCCATTATATATCGTACCAAAAGCTTTTTAGGTAACTAGGAGAACATAAAGCTTACTCCGTCTTTTAGGAGGGCAAACCCATCTTATATTTATAAAGGTATAAGAAATTATCACTTGGACTGGAGTGGGTCCATGGACAGCTCACTGGGCTTCCTCAAAGTGATTCGGGTTCGATTCCCACAGGTGTCACCCTCAGCATTTTGCGTATGAAAAACCAAGGGGATGCTGCAATTGGCAGGCAGGTTTTCTCGGGGTACTCCCTCTTCTCGCGTTGCTTCATCTTATTTTCCCATTCAATGTCGTCCTTCAGGGACGTCGAGGCGAACCCTATCGGAATCATGTCACTCAATTAAAGTTACTACCGCGCAATTCACACGCGTCTTTACAACCTCTGTATTTGCAAGCTCCGTTCGGTAGTACTGAGAAAAAACGCAAACTCGTGTTATTGGCATTTGTACGTACTCAATGCTATATGTAGTTACGTATTTGTTTTATATATTTCTTCTTGACAAAATTAATTAACTTTTATATTTATTTTTTATAATTTTAGTATATTATATATAACTATAATATTATTTATTATAATATTATGTTAATTATTAATTTGTAACGTTTTTTCATTAATATGTAGTTACCTTAAAAAAATAATTTCAGCCTACAAATATCCTTAATAATGGCCGCTGTTCAAGTTGCCACACGATGAAAAGAACTTCAGTCGTATGGTTGTTATTTAAAATAAGAGTATATCAATATTTGTGGGCAATGTCTGATTTAGAATATTACTTCCGAATGCATATTTCCGTTTCATACGTTATATTCGTATTGTTTAAAGTGAAGAAAAACCATGAGAAAGCATTTGATAAGCTTATTTGTGTCGCCCTCAGCGCTTCCTCGCTTGTCGACCTCAGACACCCAAAATGCCGTAAAAAAAGGCGCCCTTAAAAGCCCTTGAACATTGGAGTGGTAAGTTGGGTACCGAAGTCTCATTTTGCTAACTGCGAAAACTATGCTATGAGACAGATACGTATCAGTTGCTATTTATTAGCTGTTACGAAGGTATAATCTGTGTATCATCGACTCACAAATTCACAGTCTGACTAACACAAAAGATTGGAAACATTTCATTCATCCCTTTCCGAACCAACTGAACTTAAGTTTCAGGTATTGAAAATAATAATAATTGTTATGCGTGCTGTATCTAAGTGGGCACATAACTTGTTTTGATATCGCAGTCCACGAATTTTAAACTTTGCGTTCGGCGATAGTGATATGAATCGTTTATAACCTAAAAGCACTATCGCGATTTACGAAGCAGTTATTCAAAGCACTGAGCTTAGCAGTGAACAGTACCGGCTGAACATAACTGTGCACAATATCTGCACAATCGTGTACACAAATTTTATATTGGTTAAAGACGTATGGTTTTCAGGTTTTGTTAAAGGCCACTAAAAAAGGAGTAGATGTACGTTACGGAATAAGTTCTAAAGCAGCATATGTACACTGAAGAGCCAAAAAAAATGGTACACCTGCCTAATATCGTGCAGGGCACCCCGAGCACGCAGAAGTTCCGCAAGACGACGTGGCATGGACTCGACTAATGTCTGAAGGTATGCAGGAGGCAATTCACACCATTAATCCTGCAGGGCACTCCACAAATCCAATCTGCCCCAATTTGAGAAAGGGTTGCACGTCTGTCACGTTTAATGATTCTCGTCATTCGTCGTTTGCCCCGTTCTTTCACGATCTTTTTCCGGCCGCAGTGATGTCAAAGATGTGATGTTTTACCGGATTCCCAATATTCACGGTACACTCGTGAAATGGTCGTACGTGAACATCCAAATGTTATCGCTACCTCGGAGATGATATGTCCCATCTCTCGTGCACCGACTATAACACCACGTTCAAACTCACTTAAATCTTGATAACCTGCCATTGTAGCAGCCGTAACCGATCTAGATAGCTGCCGTCCGAATCGCCTTACTCTGATTGGTTCTATACTTCTGTCATTTGCATACGTACGCCTATACCAGTTTTTTTGGCTCTTGAGTGTACAAACCAGATGAAGGCGTGAGAGGCGCACGTAATTTAAGGTCCTGTGATAGTAGTATCTGTGTAGAGCACTTGGATACATTTCTCTTCAAGGGATTGTACCATTTTGCGAAGCTTTGAAAGAAATACAGAGTTGCAGCGATTCAAACGCAGTAAGAAAGTATTTTTTTATATCCTAAGCTCGTAATACTAGTCAATTTTTACTATCAGTTGTAACAGTAAGCCAACATTTTGGCTTTGTCTGAAGATTGTGTACATATCTTCAGTCTAATACGTGTGGTATTGAATTTTTTTTTGGCATGTTGTATCACTTCTAAAAAATTTTTCAGAAAATGAGAGCCAACGTTACAGGTACCTTCGGTACCCGTTGTTCAGAAGCCCAAGCGACAGTTAAGGCTATGGCAATGACTATTAAAGTGACTCTTGTAGTTAATTCAAAAGTAAAAACTGAACTACAAAACAAACGAACTTGAAATGTACACTTTAAGTTTTTATACTTTGAATAGAAATTTTTTTATAACCGTTTACAGATTGTTTTTTTGTAGAGTTACAAAATGTTTTCTTGTAAAAATTGCAATAAATATGTTTGTAATATTAAAAATTAAATTTCAAATTATATTATTGAGAAGTGGAAATAAATATAGTTTTATAATGATTTCGAAAACAGTTGAAATGAAAACATAAGTTGGAAGGGAGAAAAAAATACCGAATTATATTCCCAAAAATAAAACTAAAACCTTTGCTGGCCCCCATACTTGAACCCTCATCCTTTGCGTTCCAGCTGCAAGCAATTTATTACACAAGTATAGCTTCCAATTATCTCTTGATTGTTTGTATATATATATACAGTTGTATTATATAACGATTCGTAAATATACAAAAAATTAAAAAAAAACTTTACAAATATTTACAGAATAGTATATACTGTGTATGCTCGTGGCATTCTTAGACTCATTTTTCAAAGGAATAACAATCAGATTTTTCACTCACAAGAATGTTGTGGCGAAGCGAAGTTATTCCTGATAAATATTTCAAACTTACCGATACATAAATGAAACCATGTTGTGAAACCTTATCAAAACAATGTCAAGAAAATATTCCTGCCTTGTAAAGTTCGATGGTGAACGTAAAATGTGGAAAAGAACATGGAGGAACAAGGCAGTCTGTCAAGCTGACTTCGTTTCTGTACTCGAATCCCGTGAATACGGAACTATCCCCACCGTTCATTCCATTCAAAAAATAACTGCTATTTTATCTAGGTATTACTACACCCACTGCTGAAATGTTATTACTAGCTCTTCGTAGAATGAAGAGTTATTTTAAAAACTCAACCTCCAAAAACAGACTTAATGGCTTAGCCCCCATTCTGTCGGTTGGTAGATAGGTGAATGTAGATCCTGAAATAGCCATCGACGTTTTGGCAAGACAATTACGCAAATTGGGCAATCTTATACTTAGATGCCTAGAACTAAACTCTTCGTAATTTGAATATGTTGAAATTGTGTTTCTTTATACTTTAAGGTCTCTAACTTCTCTCTGTTCACTTGTAATTTATTTAAAAAATAAACATCGATAATTTTAGATATTCAGTTTTGCTATACAAAATTTAAAATTAAGGAGGTTTAATAACATTTTATATTAGTCTGTTGATTTTAAATTAATTTTTATAATAACAATTTGTATAGTTACAATTTTTATATTTCCACGTTACTTGTAAATATTTTTAACATATTTTATTAGTTTATTGGCAGTTAGCAAAACTGATTTGAAGTGAAATAATGAATAGTAAGTAAGAGAAAATATCGTAAATTACTTAATACCTCTACGAGTTACTTAGAAACCCAATACATTTTTAAAACTTACTTGTTGCAATAAAAATGAAGATATAGCTCTGAATTATGACACTCCCCCCCACCCCTGCAGCGACCAACATGTAATTCCAACGTGCATAAAACAACAGAGATTTGAAATACTCATTGGAAACATTTTTTTGGAAATATAAAAATGTTATGATCTTCCCAACCTCACGCCTAAGTAAAAGCCTGACTACTCCCCTTACATTAAATATTTAAGAAGACATATAGTAACAATTCTAGTGGTTGTCTACTAATTATATTGCACTGATAGACGGAATTTGAAAATTTTGTTTTGCTAACTTTCAGTTACTAGTATTACATTTATGTCAGCTGTTTACTGATTATAGTTAAGAGTGAACTTTTACACATTGCTTAGGGCATATCCGGGCCCGTGAAGGATAAAGGTCCCAATAGAAATAAAGTAACTCGATTAAAAATTTTAAATTAATTTATATTGCTGTAAAATACAAACAGCTTTATTTACAAAATTAAACTAGCCATTTATATTATTATTAGTTATTATTCTCAACGTTCGCAAGGTTTAATGTTAATCTCAGTACTAATTTAACAAATTCAGGCCCAGTGTACACAACTGTGTGTACACTACGCACGTGTAGGTAATTTCTGGTCTGTACTGCACACTGCGAAGATTAGTGACCAATGATCTTTCACGTGGGCAAATCATTCGTAAACCGTCTTACTGGTCCAGGTCACAATTGGCTCATATTACTGAAGCTGAACATATAGCCTACAGCTCATTGGCTGTGGCAACGAAACAAGTGTTGTGTCGACTTAAGTACAGCCCGCATCATATATTTTTGTTTGCAACACCTGAAACAGTAAATTAAAGTGGGTCTGAACGAGTTAATCCCTTATCACTGACTTTACACTTGCCACAGTTACTTAATCGAAACTTATTATTAACACCATCATATTCAACCCAGCTGTATATTGCCATCATTGCAAATGTCCGTCACTCGCCCATAAAGTTGAAAAGTCCCGCCCATAAGTATCACTGTCCACTGTGCCGATGCTCGTAGTTCGCAGGCTTCATTCACTCTCGCTAGTCACTGCCGCCGCCGCTCTTCACTTCGTCGCATCGCTGCTTTCGCATACCTATAGGCTCTTCATGGTGAATTGAACACTTTCGAAAGCCCTGCCTAAGATCTACTTGTATGCACATTGTGTGTTCTTCCACCATATGTACAATTAACGTTATCATGAGCTTGATCACTTTATTCGTGCGTCAGTAAAGGGCAACTGTAAATTTTTTAGAAAAGTAAACATTTTACAAATGTTTTTATTCTTTCAATAATATGCATTAAAAAAGTAAAATACATTTTTTTAGTATCTACAAATGTTTACTTACAGTTGTAATTTAACGTTAACACATGGCACTACTTTCTCTGTGTCGTTGCCAACATTACTGTGCGCGTGACATTCAATGTGCCTGTTAAAATATACCTAGGTAGGGGCAGTGACATTTTTCAAAGGTTGATTTCAATAGTGCTAACTTTACCGTGAAGAGCCTTTAGCGCCAAAGGCCGTAAAAGGCTCAAGATTCTCTATTCGGAGTGACACCGTGGCTTATATAGATCAGCTGGCCTGAACCAGAAGTTCCTCGCACTCAGAGTTGCGCTGAGGGAGACGACGGTGACATGACCAGAACATTCTTGCAATGAGAACTCGAGACGTTCGATGTCCAAGGACAGGAAGCGGCATGAGTCGTCCCGATAAGCTTATCGCGGCGGCATGCGTTCGAGTTTTGCGGCGGCGCGTTTGTGGTTGAGCGCTCTTCTTCGGATACCGGTGATGCTCTTGAAACACTGCACTTCACACGCACGAGGAGGGGGGGGGCGAGTGAAATGACGCAGAGTGGCTGCACGTTACAGCACCTCCGTTTCGGAACGCACTCACATAAAACTATATTTGCTTCTTAACCGTTCAGTTCCCATTACCATGACCGAATACATGTTACACATGTTTATTTTGGCTCCGTGCGCAATCACGAACGAGCGTCCGGTGTGTTGAGCGTATTCCTTGTGAATGGCTAATGTTGACGTCAATAGCAGAGTGTCTTACATTGGTTGCGAAAAGTACGCCCTGGCCCAAGGTACAGCGCACATCGAGAAATTAAACGAGCACAGCACTTGATCTCGTAAATTATTTCAGGACTGAATGTGCAGGGACACCCGAATTTCGTGAAAATATTTCACGGCCAGTTGTACTTCGTAACAATTCGACTCAGATCCGCTTTCGGGATTTGATGGTTTCCGTGTTACGCTCCTCGAGTGCGCGCCAGCGGATCGCAGACGCGCAGTTTTGACGGTACCTAATTCAGATTGGCCAGTCAAGCAGGAGAAGTTCTTCTCGCAAAGACACGTTGACAACAAGCAAAAGAAAAGCGGTGAGTACGCCCATATGATATTTAAGTCTAGCGTGTGCGGAAATAGTTTCGTGAAATTCGGGTGTCCCTATGAATGTGGTAATTGCACGCTGTTGTCCTACGGAATAGCGACGCCTGCATTCAGCAGAGCTACGTGGCGTTTTCTGTCAAATTAAGAAATCCAATTTTCTTTTAACACACGCATTGTCATTCAAAATTACGGCTTTACTTCACCTCTAACCTAGAAATTATTTTTGTGTCATTATTTCAGCTTCTGAGAAATTATTGAAAATGCCTGACTATAAAAACTTTACATTTTACTAAATTGTTTAATATTTNACACTGACCCTTCGTGATTTGTGCGCAAACGGTTAACACGGGCCAGAACATTTTTTAGCCAATCAAAGAAGCTGGGCGACCCTACAGTGCTTTGGACTGTATCTTGTCTCGAAATATTTTCGCGAAATATCACTGCCCCTACATATAAGGAACACAGTGATTGAACACTTCCAGGCATGTTGTTATACACAGTGGACTTTGCTCACGAAGTGAATTTTATAATCTACAATGTACACATCAGAAAACGGCGTCGAATATTATGAAGTCTTTTACCTGGTGGGAAAAATCAATCGTCGTTTAATCAATATTCCTTGGTAGCATAAACGGCTGTGGCCAACAACGTCAAAAACAAAACATTTTTAATTGGTCTCGACAAATGACAGAGCGTTGCACTGGTACTAGAAAAGTTCCAAACAGAATTGTGTTCTTTGCCAAACCAAAAATAATATTTTTTATATTTGCATCAAAGCGTTAAAATTTGCGTTTAGCAAAAGGGTACAACACGAACTGGATAGTTTATCCCAAACGTTGCTTTAGAAATTGATCGTGAACGGCCTACATCAGTAGGCGACAGGGCAAACTTATGTTAAACAGAGCACATTTTAAAGTAATATGCACGTTGTGTATTCTTACGCCATATGTCAAATTGGCACTGCCATGGACCTGATAACTTTATTCACGAGTCAGTCAAGTGAAACCGTGACCTTATGCAGCTATACTTACACGTAGGGACACCCGAATTTTGTGAAACATTTCCGCACAAGTTAGATTTCAATACCCTACGGTCATTCCAACAGTTTTCTTTTGTTTGTTGGTGGCGTATCTTTGTGAGAACACCTTCTCCCACTTGACTGGTCAATCATAATTAGGTAACTTCAATACTGCGTGTCTGTGATTCGCGTTACATGGAACCATCCAATCACGGAAATGGATCTGAGGTAAAGTATCATTAAGTACAACTGGTCGTGAAATATTTTTGCGATGTTCAGGTGTATCTACTTATATGCATTAAATAAACTGAAAGCAAAATAAATATTTTTAGTACTCATATATGTTTTCCTGGCAGTTTTGTTTCAATGTTAAGAATGGAACTATTTTCTCCCCGCCATTGCCAACATCATTGGGCGCATGCCAGTCAGTGTGCATGTTAAACCATGTGCAGGTAGCGCCAGTGACTTTCTCCAAAGGTTGATTTAAAAAGTGCTCAATTAACCGTGAACCACCTAAACTACAAAATGCTTAACTCTATCAACACTTGGCGAAATGCTATATCAAAATCACTGCTCCCAATGACTTAGATGTGAAACGCGTATACACACCAGTGGAGAGAATGGCATTTTATTGGCTGTTGCGTGTGCACTTTCGCTATTTCTCTACTTCACTTGTCCATAGAGAATACACTATTTGTGCCAACAAACGAATGTTAATGGTCAGCTGTGTTAGAGAGTGTCTCCACCTTCAAGCGTACCCAGTAACATTAGCAATTCCACTAGAAAGTTGGGGTCGCTGTCTCTGAGCGGTTAGACTGCTAGCCTCCCACCAAGCCCAACTGATTCCAATCCCCGGCCCGGTCACTTCCGGATTTTCATAAGTGGGAATCGTGCCGGACAATGCCCCGGTCGGAAGGTTTTCTCGGGGATCTCCCTTTTCCCCCGCCCCTGAATTCCTGCACCGCTCCAGTGTCACCTCATTTCACTCTCATCGGTTCTCACGACCTCGTTGTTAAGAGCCACCCAAATTCCTCAATTCAACTACTATATAGTGTAAGTAAGTTCATCATGCACAGTCAAGCATTTGATCATGAAGCAGCTTCTTTCAGCTAAATGCTGTATTTGGATGACATTTTTTAAATCACATGCTTAGTACTTGTTGCTCTGGTCTAAGGGGATAATATTTAATAGGTGTGTGTAAGAGGTTTAATAAGGGAACGTATTTTAATAAATCGTTGTCCCTACGACATGCAGGCGACGTCTTTAAAGTGTTAAGATTACAGAGGTGAAACAGCTGTTTCCATCGAAAACTCTATCCTCACTCGCAACACCTAGCAGCCAATCACACATAAGGCCCACATCCAGAGGCTCGCGCAGCCAATCGGAGAACGGGCACGCCCATATGGAAGGAACCAGCACGCTTGTATGTACTCATCTACTGCGTGGCTTTGTGATTCCGGGATCACAAAGGGGTTGTTTCGCTCGTCCTTGCGAACCCCTGCAGCTCGTCGCTGCGTTCCGTATCGATTGGCCAACGCTAGCCGGGTTGCATACTCTTGCGGCGCTGCGCGACCGCTACGGCGCAGAGGACATATACTACCCCCCCACACATGCATATAGGCTGTTCACGATAAAGTTAGCACTTTTGAGGCACTAATTACTTTTTTTTCTATCAGCCATTTTTGAAAATAAATATTGCCAAGTAAGTCATAAACACAGTGCATATATTTCACCAGACTTGAAAGTTAACGTCTAAGGCTACAAATATATTTATTGACTATTATTCTAAATGAGAGGGCTTCAAAAAGTGCTAACTTCCCCGTGAATAGCATGTATCAGCCCGCCACGGCACTGAACTCAGTGCAACTATGCGCTCCTTGGTTTTAAGGCCCCTCCTACAATGGGATAATGATAACCATAGAGTGAATATTGGGTAGAGTTATCATACTAGGTGCGAAAAATCACTCTCCCTGTCCCGACTCTCGACTGCTTTTGTGCCAATATGGCTATGATTTGAGGTTGGAATAATTGTCATGCAAACAAGTGCTTTTAGATGTTTCTGTACTTTCTCTAGTTAATTCCTAATACAATTATATTAAATTCAGAGTGGTAAGAGTTTTTATTCATACAAAATTGGTTGTCATTTGAAAATTAAGACACAAACAAACACGTTCTTCACTTTTGGCCATGTGACTTGGGCAGATATATTGGTGTGGGGGTCAATGTTAGGTACATGCGCAGAAGACAAAAAATTGGTCCGCCTCATGGTTAGTCTATAATACTAAATGCATCGATATCCTGCTGATACTGACTGCAATGCGTGCTACAATGAAAGCCGATCCACTGCTGACGAGCTTAGTTCCATTGAAGTACTATAGGTGGCAGGGCGATAGCTTTATTTACGTTTGCTCGTTTGTTTCATATACATATTTTTTTCCGTTAAACCGCTTACTACTATAAAAATAAAAACACTTGCTATTTACATAGTTTTTATATACCATATAAGCAAAATGATCTAAGCCCCCCTTTTTTTTTACTGCACCTGACCAAATCGACCTCGAATTTCATTGGCTCGTTTATCTTCATGTATTTATTGATAGCGAATCGCGTATACTAGGCCGATCGGCTGCTGATCAGCTGCTGACCACGAGTTAAAAGTTAGCGAACTTGGTCAGAACCGCACTACAATGCATTGCTCTCTCTCTCTCTCTCTCTCGAATTGGGTCAGCAAAGTGGACTCTAGATGGCGTTAAGAGTGGGTGAAAGAGTACTCTCTCAGCTACTTTCGACAAGGCCTCACACGTGGTGGAATGACATACATATATTGTGCAGAATATAGATCATGAGAAGCGCTTTCAGAAGCTGTATTTTAACAGCGAGCAGCCTGTGGAAATATTGGAGGCCGCGGTGCTGAAATCGTCAGACTAATCGCCTCTCGCGAAGGCGAACCAGGTTAGATTTCCCAGCGGGATCAATCCCCGAATTTTTGTACGTGGGAATCGTGCCGGAA
Organism: Clitarchus hookeri; assembly: GCA_002778355.1. Taxonomy (NCBI): domain Eukaryota; kingdom Metazoa; phylum Arthropoda; class Insecta; order Phasmatodea; family Phasmatidae; genus Clitarchus; species Clitarchus hookeri. The sequence goes on from NQII01012483.1 coordinate 14,076, forward strand.
TAAGGGTTTTCTCGGGGATCTCCCATTTTTTCACGCTCTTGCATTCCGGCGCCGATGAATACTGGCCTCACTTCATTCTCATTGACTCTCAAGACCTTGATATTAATAACCGCCCAAATTTCGCCACTCTCCACTCTACTGTAGGCGTCTTCATTGCGAAGTAATGAGGCACGGATGTTAGAGGTATAGTCCATTCCTGGTACTTCCAACTTTTCTGAAGGCCTGCTAAAGTTCTACTTTCAGGATATTCCTCCGCCTCATGCAAACAAAGCTTAACAGAGTCTAGAAAATTACACCAAAGGGACAATGCACCGCATTCGTTTGCCCTGGGTGTAATAATATTTTCCGTAAGAACTATTTCTTACTAGGAATTACCAACACACTTTTTTTTATCAAAGTTTTCATTCATTTAAGTGTAAACGAATATTATAATTTATAAATAAAATCTAAGTAAAAACCCAATGAAAAAAAATTAGGTACTTTTACGTTAACAGAAGTATGGAACGCTTGTGTTACATGGCATATTTAGGGAAGAACCACAGAGATAATATATGGGGTAATTTTTCAAAGGTTTGATTCAAAAAGTGTGAAGATGCCACGAATGGGCTATATTAGCGGAGTTACAGTGGTTGGCCGACGGAGGTGGCGAAGTGAACTGAGAGACAGCACGGCCTCTACTGTCTAGAGTAGCCTGAGTGACGAACCACTCTGGTGTCGGTCCTGAGCCACTCTGCCGCCATCTCCTGCTGGAGGAGCCGCAAGT
>NQII01012486.1:0-30052 GCA_002778355.1 Clitarchus hookeri
CATTAGTAGAGCAAGAGATTTTTCTCCATGTAAAAATCTAACCTAACCCCACACGTAGCTGTAATTATGAAATACAGCACCCAATGTTTGAAACAGTGTCCCAGATGCCATGTATGAGGCAACCTCTGTCTGCGGTAACTGACATGTAACACATCAGCGGGTGACTGCAGTATGTCACAGACTCCGTTTGTGATGGTTCATCCTCTCTGTGTGGCAACTACAGGGCCTCAACACCTTTTTTGATAGTGGCACAGGTACAGCTGTGAAGAAATTTCCTTATTAGTCGCCCGCGACGCAAGATAGCGTAGTAAGTAATACGCGAAGTGCATTGAGTCCTTTCTAACAGAACATGCAACAAAGTATCCCTGGCTTACAAAGAAAGTCTGAGGTAGCATGTACGAGGTATCGTGTGTGCAATGTTATTAGACGCAACACGATGCTGTAGGTTATTCACGGTAAAGTAAGCACTTATGAAAGACTTCCCATTTGGAACAATAGTTACTAAATATTACTTATGTTAGCCTTAGACTTTATATTCCAATTTCAGTGGACTATACTCACTGACTTCATTACTCACTTGGCAATATTTATTTAAAAAGGTGGTTAAAGGATATAAAAAATGGCTGAAAGGAAACAGTAACTAGATAATCAAAAGTGCTAACTTTACTGTAAAAAATCTTTAACAACATAGCTTAAATGTTCTATTTGTTGTTTGGCTCTATAAGCAACCTGATTATGTTTATATGCGTGCCTCCGTTTATAGTAAATAAAGAAAAGAGTGAGTGAGCGAAGATATTTGGGCGTCTCTTAACATAGGGGTCTTGAGAGTCAATGATGGTGAAGCAAGGTGAGTATGGAGCAGCGCCGAAATGAAGAGGTGGGGGAAACGGGAGATCCCCGAGAAAACCCGCCAACCTGCGGCTTCATCCGGCACGATTCCCACATGCGACAATCCGGGAATCGAACATGCCCCACCGAGAATCGAACCTGGTACGCCTAGGTTAGAGGCGAGTGGTCTAACCATTATACCACCGCTGCCCCAAAGAGAAAAATAGGGATTAAACAATTTAACGCCGCTCCAAGTTGCATTTTCACTCGGTTTCTAATATCATGCTGCACTTCTGAAGATGGTCGATGCTCTTAATTACAACAGATGAGGGAACTAAGTGATTGTTGCCGCGGCATTTGAAGCCTAATTTTCGTCATTTCCCGGTAATATTGACCAGATACTCTTAACAAATAAGTCGAGATGATGCTGTCTGCAGTGTAAATACATACGTTGTGGCGGTACAATACTTCTCGACTTCACGATAACCCGGAAAATATTATAATACTTACATGTTGAGTAAACTTGATTATGAAATCGTTTGCAGTGCACGACTTACTACGGGTTCGTCGAAAAAATTGTATTCTTAGACATAAGAAAGCTGGAACCAATGTTAGAAATTAGAAAATATTAAAAGATTTTGTAGAATTTTATTTGGGTTGAAAATTTTTCGTCTTGAAAAATAAGCCACAAAATTTTATATTGAATAACGTTTAAGCTCTTGTAGTCAATGTCTTCCATTTAGCATAATTAACTTTTTTTAAGCATCACTCATAAATAACAAATAACTGAGAAGAATCATCAAATCATTATTCTTTTGAAGAGCTAGTTCAATAAAACAATTTATTTTCAACAGGGAAGCTCATATCCGACTTCCGTATTTTGTTTTATGTAATTTATTTTACAAAAAACATTTATTAACCATAGAGAAGTTAAAAGTAGGCAGTCAATGTCAGTTAAATATCGTATCGAAATAAACACGCTAAATGCCAGTTCGGACTGAGGGCTGTGCGGAGCATTTCAGACGAACACAATCAGACATGGCGCCGATAACGTCCGTCATTATGAAATTAAGTGGTGCGATATTTAGGAACAAAAGTTTGTTTCCAGTGGGTGTTTATCGATTGTTACGACGTAGTGATCATGCGTACTTTAAAGGAAGACGCAACGTTACTTTGGTGTACAATTATCAGGCTAACTGTTTTTGAGAAGGCATGCACAGAGAGAAAAATTAATAAAACAACATTAATTTGGCTTGAACAAATTAATTTTTACATAGGGGCATTTAAATAATTTTTTACTGCAAGCGGGTTTTTCTTTGTTGTTATTTAAATTCTCCAAACATGAAAGACGTGATAGGAGCCACAAAAGATGTATGTGACTATCAGTACAATGCAGTTTCGGTTATTATTAGAAGGAAATCAGGACCGGGATACGAACCAGTAACGTTTTGCCAGAAAACTGTGTCTTAACGACCTCGGATTATATTGGCTGTTACTAGAGTGGAAATACACTATTTTCCGTTTTATAAATCACCCACTTCATAACACGTGCGTTTATATATTGTGCAGTTATATTTTCCCCCTTTTAAAGTATTGTTTTTGTCATTGCTAATTATATATAAATAAACAAACTAATAGTGTGATTACTGTAATCGTCAGAAAGATTGCAAACAGACTCTCAAGTTGGACGAATGACCCGCTACCCTACAGACAATCAAATCAACGCCAGCGCTCGTTTCGTCGCCGCAACGAGTTCTGTAATAACAGATAGCAGATTGTTTAAGATAATAAAATACTAATTTACTTCAAACTAAATATTTATGTGACTCTACTGTGATATTTATGATGTTTACATCAACCAAACCGATTAGTTAAACTTACTTTTGAAGTAACTGCATGAATTAAATATGTAAACCTAGATCATAATAGAAAAATACATTAATTATTCGACTCAATAAATTATTTTTAAGTGATTTATTTGGTTCAAAGGAACGAATTCTCATATTTGGAGCAATATCATATTAGTTAAGTGAACAAAATATTTTTCATTCTAAACTATTACTTTTCAAACAATTGCATTTGGTATCTGCAACTAAATCATTGTCTCAGGTTTGAAAAGGTGCTATAAGTTCTCAGCTAGGTCATTCAAAGGCGTATAAAAAGTTGCGCAGGAACCATACAAAAAAGTTTTAATATCAGCATAAGTAAGGGAGTATATTATCGTAATCATGTGTTTGCCAAAATTTATCTTATCGTACATTATTAAGTTTAGAAAAGTTATTCATTTATACCACTTTCACTTTATACTTTCAGAAGTATTAAATATTTTTTAAATTATAGTAGCTTTTATAACATTACCATCATCGTTGAAATCCATAGTATCTCTTTCATATCATGTGTGTATTTAACGTGTTGAGCACGAAAGCGCGCGGATAATTCTGTTGTCACAGTCACTTGCTGAATGTATCGTTCAATATTTCGCGTAACTTCGCAGTTAGGAAGGGAACGAATGTCTTCTTTCATTGACCAACCCACGCGATTAAGCAAAATGTTTAATGATTTTTGACGGAGAATGTATTCATAGTTTAATTTTGTTTCATGTATATGTTTGTTCTTGTAACAATTCTTAATCTTACAGAGTAAATATATTTAAACAATCTACCGCTTAAAATTATATCAATATATATTATATCGCTTGTTATCAGTTACTCGCCACAGAAACTCTTCCGTGGCATATAATAATAATTTAATAAGATTGGTTGTGTTAACAAGAAGCCAAACGGGACGGCATTTTATAGTGGTTTATATTAGCGAAATCTCTTTTGTTGGTAAAGATATAATTTAGTTGGAATTTATAAGTATATTAGGTTGCTAAATCTTTTGTCTGCAACCTAAAGCATGAAAAAGCTCTGGATAAAATCTTCCTTCCGTTTTACTATCATTTTTTGAGAAGTCTCAATAACTACAGAACTACGAATGTTTGTATGTGTAAAATTTATGTTTTAAGGTAAAATTACGATAATTTGAGAAGTTGGCTTAACCATTTGGGGTTAACCCAATCACTAAGTAAGAGGATTTTTTTTTTTTTGTAATTTAAGCTACAGATAAATAACACTGTTGTTTTTAAGTTGATATGAACACGAAAAAAATGACGATGTTACAAAATAATAAACCGAAATATCTTTAGATTTTGTGTGGACGTAATATAATTTTTAGTTCTCATTTCTGTTATTTTGTAAAACCAATTTTATTAAAACGAAAAAAAAATTACCAGTTCACTCTCATGGTTTTGCTGTAGTTATAATATCATTCTTAATTATTACAAGAAACAACTGGTTTGATGAGCAAACAAATTCTGAGAAGTTCATGAATATAGTATATGAAGTATATGAATTTATATGTATTTCAGTATAATATGGGAATCAATTGAGATAGCACTACCGTATTACGCATCCTTGCATATAATATTTTGTTCTTGAGTTCTAGTATTCTTAAAGATACAATCAACAGTTTTTTTTTCACAAATCTGATGCATTTAGAGAACTGCTACGGATAATAACAAAGTGCAATAACAACTGCAATCTCCGTGTACTAAATTGTTATGTATTACTGTTCAGAAGTGAGTTCAGAATATGCATGAAAGCTTCTACTTAATTATCAAAAAAGTGCTAGAAACTATTTATCCAAAATGTTGCGTTAAATACATTGGTTTATTTTGGCTTATACATACTCACCAAACATTTTATTGCCTGATACATCAATATTTCAACATAACCGACTGCCAGGGAGATTATCAAAGAATGGACTTTCGTCACCACCAGGATCTTCATCAGTTACTGGATCACATGTATTTGCAGGCGGAAGAGCGGCGATTTCCACTTCGCCAGTGACTTCGTCTCTATCAGATGCTGCGAGCATCTCCAATGCTTCATTATAAGCGAGAATATTCTGAAACAAGAAAGCCAAATCTTTATTTGTAAAGCCAATGCTTCATCGAAGTGCATAAGCACATTTAGGAAAGTGAAGTAAAAGAAAGCTAAATACGATCTCATATATATGCACATACACATGTATATATAATGTGTATGTGTGTAAGTACATACACTTTGAGGTACATGTTGCAATGGTACAAGCACTACTGCCATTAAAATCTGAACTATAGCTTGTTTTGTTTAGTGAAGGTTTTAAAGTAATACATTTTTTTTTCACTGTTATATATAATACATACCTTTAGAATGTTAGTAATGGATAATCTGCCTTTGATGAAGCTTTCATCAAACAATCTTCTGAACTGAATACTGACAGGAAAGACGACAGCACACAATCTTGCTGCTAGCGGTGTCACTTTGTTAGGTCTATTTGAATTTCTGGAACATTGAAAATTGTAGTGGTGTCATCTGTCAACATTTGCATGCTTTAACAAACAGAAAGCGATCGCCACACAAAGGAAATGAAAAGAGTGAAGGCATTTATCCACAGTAAAAAAAATAGTTAAATGCACAACACTTGCTTTCCTTACAATAAAGCACTGAATTTTTGTGCCAAGGAATACTACACCTAGGAAGACTGGTGTCCAATACTTAGTTCACTGTTATAAAAGCTTCTATACATTAAATGAAAAACATATACATTTTTTTATAAATTATCCTTAATATGAAATTACATGTTTTGACTGATTCTTAGAGCCACATACAATTTCAACGAGTTATGGTGAAACTATGCCCTCATTCACAGAATAAAGACACATATTCTCGCTACCATTCTAAATGAGGTTATTTCATTCGACTTGAAAAAAAGGCATAATGGCAATTGCGTAACAAAATAATCTCAGCCTCAACCAGATACATTACGACACAGATAAAATTCATTTTCACAACAAAATTATTAACACGAACAAAGAACAAAATGTTAAGTAATACAGGAACAGGAGACTTACATAAAGGAGAGCAGTCTTGCCTGGGTTCACAGGAGGAATTAAAATCAGAGGCATAATAATAAACATCCATTTTAAAACACGTTGAAGATAAATGTTATCTGTAGAACGCGCATCTGTTAATATTTTTTAGCTTGATACTCTAAGGAACATGTGGAAAACCTTGCAGTATAGCTAAGTAGAACAAATATCACAGTAAAAATATGAGGTGATAGAGATCACACTAGCCTAAGAAAAAAAAAAAGGAAAAAAAAGTTCATTTACAACAAATACACAACGAAATTAAAGAAAACTCGAACTTATAATATACACAAATATTAACTCATCCAATTTTAATAATGTTTTATATACCGCTGGACGTGTGAAAATGACGACCCTCAAAGGATTTTAAATATACAAGTGCTCACAGAAAAAGGCAATTAATTACCAGATAATTCATGAAAATAACTGGGATTATGGTACCAACCATTATTCTCTGAAAGTACTTTGAATGTTAACTTGTGCATAAAAGGTACGTACAACTGCCTTTATGAACGCCTACAGGAAGGTTTAAAATATTAAATGGGGCCTGAACCGTCGTGTTGACAGACGCTTTCATTAAAATGCCAGTCAAATTGCAAAACACCGTCCGCAACTATGGGCGATGCAGTGATCGGAAGTAGTTCTCCCACGCAAACCCAAACCCACCTTATAAAGACAGCTTACAAAAAATACGTTGCATTTCCGTTACGTGGGTGTTTACCGCTGCACAAAAAGATTAAGAATTTTAACAAACTTCAAATACTTTACCTTGTAGCAAGTTCTGAACGATATAACAACAGTTTCACAGTTCACGACTCTTATGTTCGGCTATCACATCTCGATGAAAAAACGGAGCGTAAACATTTTCATAGAAAGTGAAGCATGATTTTTATTTCAGTTTATATTAACATCGGAGTGTTGGTAGTGTTTGTAACTGTGGCAGGTGGCAGAATCTGCTTCATGATGTTTGAGAAACATGTTTAAGTCTCCTGCATACCTGCCACGTTTGAGGCCGAGAAGCGCGGGAGCGATAAGGGCGACACTGCCACGCTTTTCAAATTAGCCATCGCCACTAAGCGCAAGGCCCTGAACTGACGTGAAGTGTTGCAGTCGCACTGCATGAAGCTATTATTTCATTGGTGGAAAGTCTGTAGGAAGGTTCAATGCAGCACCTGGTGTAGTTTTGCATGTAGCTGACGCGTGTATTTTGAGATACAGAGGTTTGGAAAAGCCGTTTTTAGCCATTTTAGAGTACAATGAAACTTTGTTTGTAATGTGCGTGACGTCTTGAAGGAACTCAACAACCCTCGTCTGAAGTGTATGTTATTTCGTAGGTCAGCACCTTGGACGCATGTTTAATAGCATCGCAGGAAAACGTGAGTTTCTAACACACTGCCACACAGTGCAAGCGCCAGGTAGGAATTTGAAATTTTATATTTTTACCACGTGCTGTTTTACTTTTAGACATTATCAGTAATCACACTTTCCTTGCCAGGAAACGATTGAGCTGATAGTTTTCGCATAAATACACGCCACTATCACCATTTCACAGTTTCAGGAATACCTTTACAAATAATGGAATATAATTTACGTACAGAAAAGGATAATTTACACTGAAAGCAGATTCCAAGAGCGACTTCAAGATGTCTATAAAATCTTACAAGAAAATGTTTTCGCAATTTCAAATAATTGCTACAATTCTTTGCATATTTATGATTTAAGGCTGCCCCTGAAATTTTTGTATACTAACTTTTGCTTAGCATACCTTAAAAAGAAGTAAGACAAAGTTTTCAGTCTCGCTTGTTAAATTTTCTACAAATATTTTGGCTTATTTTATTTGTACATTACAATAACAACTAAATTTTGAAATGCCATTTTGCGAAAACAATTCCACCAAAAAAATAAAAATTCACAGATAATGTCTACAAGTTGAACACTATGTGGTACCAATATAAAATGACAAATTTATCCATGGCCAACGATCTTATGAAGTATGATCTTCTATCCACGGCGCAACGTACGGTTCGTGTAACCTCAGCATTGTTTGATTCTGAAACACGGATGAGTTTTAAATACGGAAAGAGAATCTCCTTATCTTTAATGTATAAAGCTCAGCTTCGTTTTAATTTTTTTACGGTGCGCGTTTTCGTATGCAAATGGTATATTTCCGTAAATATGACCTTAATCTATGGAGATTTATGAGAGAGTACGCGTTGGAAGTGAAGCCGCAAGGTATGTTTACGTAAGTGTATCCTAGACACGTTAGATCTGCATCAGAAGTGCTGTGAATGCTTATTGTTTCCTCCGCTAGATTGTTCTACCTGGAACTGCAGCGTACAAATGTAAGGTCTTACATGAAGAGAGATCCCTCGTTCTGTCCATAGCATAGCTTCACACTTTTTAAAACCAGCGTAAAAAAATCATTCATTTATGTTTTATCTGTCTTCAACTGTATAACATTATTTCTAGCAAACTTTCTAAACTGAAGTGAAAGATTTTACCTCTATACGGTATGAAAACCATATTTTGTATCCTCCTGTATATAGGTTACATTAGAGGAACGCTGTCGTCGATGAATGGAAAATATCTACCATTCACGAGTCCTCACTTTACAGACACTAATATAGGAAATTTCCGAACTATTTCTTAGTTTGTACTGTATAAATAAATGACATATCACAAACGTTTCATTTGTCCGTTAATGTTAAACTGTCTCGCGTTGTGATTAAATTAAAACTTTAAAGATTTTATTTCTAACATGTATACTTTTAGCTTAGGTACTACTTATACATTAAAATAGTGAAAAGCATTTATTTTGGCAATCGCGTGGGAAAAAATACTTTCTGGCAAATATTATTACACTCAGTATTGCTGTGTTATTTATAAAATATATGTTTCTTACTGACATATTTAGGTTTTACAAAATATATATATAATTTTCTCGCCAGCCCACAACACGTTGTTTTTACCATTTTAATTTCTGAAGAAACTCGAATGCTTTATTTACATGCGGTGGAAGGATTCTTAGTGAGTGAGCAGCTTCTCTGAAGCCTTGCTAAACTTTTCGCAACCCTTGGAAGGGGGAAGTTTCCAGAAACTATGACTGAAGATAATGCTGACATTATATTAGTACTCTGCGTCCTTGTGACAAACCAAGTCCCACTCTTGTGTGCTTAGTAATATTTTTGATTTAAAATGTGTAATATTTTTTAATTCCATTAAAATCATTCAGTTTCATATCGTTATTCATGCTGTGCTGCTTGGCGACAACTTGTGATTGGCGTATTTTCTTTCCAGATCTGCAGCGATGCTATCCGAAAAATGATTGGCTATAACCGGGATGCATGATGGCATGGTAGCAGATGAACTCGAATGGCCAGCCTAAAGTATTGAACTCAGATTTGCTTTACACATTGTGATCATTTGCAGCACATTAACGTTTACAATTTTCCATACATCCCCAAAAATGTTTTTGGAAATTATATGTTATATTTCCTACACAAACGTGGGCCGTACTGACGTAAAGCAGAATTGTGCTGCGTACATAAGAAATATGGAACATGTCCGCATATCCTACAGCTGCGTGTTTCGGGGACGAACATTGCCGAAGATACACGAAGCTCTCTTCGCTGCTGTAACCAGAAAGTTATCTCCCCTGTGGCAGTAATTATGATTTAGAATTATTCTATTCAGGATAGGTACAAAAACATATTTCTTATAGTAGAGTCTGGCATAGGGAGTTGTACTGTAAGCTGGTGGTAGGTGGAGGAATTCTACTAACTTATATGTACAAATATTTACTGTTTTTGAGTTCTGATATATAGGCTACTTAGGCTAGCCAAAAATTCAAGTATTGACTTTATTTCGTAACTTTTATCCATGTTCTCGAATGACAGGAGAAAACCGTAAAAATGCAACTATGTTTGGCAGTGGTCGTTTATAAGCAAAGTTATTTAAATGGAAAAGCATTACGAATTTATATGCGAAATAATTATAGCTGTCATCATTAAAACCTATATAATTGTCTCCTTTCCCTTAAGCAAACTGAGCAGCGAAGTCATAAATTGTTATTTGTAACGATGTTCACTATTTTTTTTTCGATTTAAATGTCGTTTTTAAATAAGTCATTTGTGTAAGCCAACGGTTTCATAATCTCATATTACGAGAGGATATTAAAATACATGTAGATATATTTCGTTATATTTCCACTCTAGAGAACATAACAAACTTTATTTTTTACGTAATTTGTAATTGAATGTAACTCAAAAGATTTTCCACATTTTTATTTATTTTACAAAAATTTAAATAATCCTATTTATTTACATAAGAAATGGAAAAATCAGGTAGATATGCGAAACCATTGCATTCTGGCAACAAAAATGTCTGGTTGACAAATAAAGCATTGAGTTTCCCAACTTGAGTAGAAAAAACTTAGTATGGCATATTCACTCCAAATGTATTTGCTATTTCAAATCTCAGAAGTTATAACGGGCCACATTTAACAGACGGCAATACTTTATGAACATCATAATTGCAGGGACACTGAAAACATATATAGATCACTCAATTGTAACAACCGTTTCTCACGACAAAACATATGAGCATCCAAACGGTAAATTATTAGGTTATTGAACATATGAAATTATTTAATTTTGAAAATTTGTTGTAAATGAAAGTATAAAATAAAATAATGTTAATTTTTGTACTTATTTCAAGACACATTTAAATTGAATAAGGTTTTTTGTGAAACTACGTTACTGTTAAAGATCGCAGTAAACATGTTAGATAATTTATGTTGTTGCTCGGCAGCACAGAAACTCCGCGGAATTCAGTGGCATTTCATTTTGAGAGGAAAATGTGTCATCAGTTTCACCAAAATATCTGTAAATGTACTTATCGGTACTATACCGGTGTGCCACTGAAACGTTATTTCTGCATATCTGGAACTATGAAGTCTGACCTTCCAGTATAATCCGCATCACAAATCATCGACGTCAGATGTGAAGAATGTTTGCAACTGTAACCAGCCGTGGTTACAGTAAAACGAAGTCGTGAATATATTCTGCACGAGCGTATTTACTTAATATTTGTAATAAACTTTCAATTTTGCAATTTAATAAAGTTTTCTTTTACCAGCTAATTGGTCATTTTTGAATGCCTTCCACTGGATCTACTTCTCTTCCCATATTGTATCCTTTCGCCATACATAAAACTAAGGCTGTTATAAACCTGACGACTGTCCACGCGCCGAATTGTTACCAACAAATATTGGGGTTACTAGTCGCACATTAACGTCACTTAAAAGTAATTAAGTATCAATGAAATAAATGTACCGTCTATAAATTAAACCTTGTTCGTTTAGTATTACGTTCGGACGGTGTGAATGCTAGGGTCGCCGCACGTTGTAACTGACTGCGTACGACAACGACGAATGTACAACTGAATTCTATTCGCCGTTTCTTCACACTTTTTGAATCAAACCTTTGAAAAATCACCCCATGTACGAGGGATTTTGTTATTTCCTAAATGTGTCATCTGTCAAACCGTTTTATATATCAGTTAACATACAAGTATCTTATTTTCCTTTAAATTGAAGTTTTACCTTTATTTCATATGAAAATAATAATATTTAATTTATAATAAACATAAATAAAAAAATGGAAAAAATATCTGAGTTGGTAGCGCTTAGTAAGAAATAGTTATGATGTAAAATATTATTACAACTGAGCGTGCACAGATTCGGTGCGTTGTTCTTTTCGTGTGATTATCTAACCTTAGTTAAGTTTAGTTTGCACGAGGCGGAGGAATATCCTGGAAGTAGAAATTTAGGAGGGCTTCAGGTAAGTGTGAAGTAAACGTGAATGGACTTTACGCATGACTCAGTCGCACGATATGATTCTGCACTTCGAGAACGAATCGATTAATGAGATGTCCCTTTGTACTCCGAGTTTCCTCTGAGTAATGCGATATTGTTTTGCGTTTTTATAAATAGAAGTAATCATTGAATATTAACTCTTAATTGTGCCTCTTTTAAATCAATATGTTAAAACGACACATAAAATGGTGTCCAAGGAGAAGTGCTTGGTTCAACTACATATGCGCGAAGAAGAATGTAGCTGCTTCCTTCCACGCATCTCTCTGGATGGATCTGGAGTTTTGGTGAATGTATTTTGCTAACAAAAGCGTTTTCTTTCGAAAACGAGAGTTATTAATATTGAAACCACACAAAAACCGGCTACATCAACTATAATCCATTCACGTTTACTTCACACTTATCTGAAGCCCTGCTGAAGTTCAAATCGCGGGATATACCTTCGCCTCGTGTCAACGAAATTTAACTAGATAATTACACAAAAAGAACAACACACCGCATTCCTGCGCACTCAGTTGCAATAATATTTTGCACAAAAACTTTTTTTTACTGGGCGCTACCAACACAGATTTTTTCTCAATGATTTTATTCATGTTTATTATAAATTCAATATTGTAATGTGTAAATACAATATAAATAAAACTTAAATTTAACGAACAATAAGATAGTTCTATGTTGACAGATGTATAAAACGCTTGCGATAGATGGCATTTTTAGGATATAACTAAATACGCCGTCCGTGGAGGTGATTTCTCAAAAGTTGAAGAAACCGCTAATGAACTACAGTGATGTGGTAGGACATGACGGGGAATCGGAACTAGAAGGCAACAGTCGCAGGTTGGTCAACACGAGCGTAGTTTGACGGCAGAGTCGCCTCTCAGCACTCGCATGACGTCGGGTTTTCTCGGGCGACTTCGTGCGACTACATAACCTCAACTCGGATACCATTACTCACGCAGCACTGCCAACGTAACTGGCAGCGCGCCAGGTAATGCGACTGTCAAATCAATGTTTTAATGAGCAAGAAATTTTTTTTCCAAAAGTTGATTTTAATTTCAAAATCACTCACCCACGAACAAGCTACAATGTAATCAAGAGCTTTTTTTTCCTTACGTGCAAGTCCAAAGCGTTATTTATATTGAAATTCTAAATTTATAGACGGTTTTAACATTTGGTTATGTATTTCTTTTAGAAGTTATCCACTGATTTTATGTGTCATAATATATTTTATTTGTTAGTGGTTATGTAAAACAATTTGGTTGTTGCTTTCCAAGGAGAAAATTTGTGCTAGTAAAAAACTTACTGTGGTGTACAATGACACGTAGATTGACAATTACCTAAGGTATTTATGCTCACTTAATTATAAATTAAATTTTTAGGTTTTTATTGCGTGCTCCCAAATGTTATTTTACAGAACTAGCATTTATGTCGTCCAAAGCAAAGTATTTTCCTGCGGCTCCAAAACTACATCCATTTCACTCTGCGCATGCGTACTTGCGTATTGGAAATGGCCTCCTTCTGAATGACCACGACGCCATATTTGTCCATTTTCTCTCTTTGCATCAGTGGAGAGTGGTTGAGAGATTAGGACAGATCTTAGTATCGAGATCTTGAGAGCCGATGTGGGTGAAGGAAGATGAGGATGGAGCAGCGCCGGAATGCAAGCGCGGGGGAAACGAGAACTGACCAACGGCATCGTCCGGCACGATTACCACATGCAAAAAACCGGGAGCGACTCCACCGGGAATGAAACCTGGNGGGGAAACGAGAACTGACCAACGGCATCGTCCGGCACGATTACCACATGCAAAAAACCGGGAGCGACTCCACCGGGAATGAAACCTGGTTCGCCCAGGTGGGAGGCGAGTAGTCTAACCACTACACCAGCGTAACTCAGTTTGCTTCAGGTTACGAGCTGATGAATGAAGGATATTCTTATAAAATTGGGGATGGATTGCATGATCCCTGTATTCCAAATAAGTAGGTTTATGTTAGACATTCAAATTATTCCGAAACATAAACTTGCCATAACGTTAAGTGTTTAGGTCTTAGCGTGAGTGCCAATTGTTAAATATGACGTGTGGTCGGTCAAGTCATAGTCAACTACGCCAAGTTAGTTGCCGTAGTGGTGAGACACTGATCTTGTAGACGAGAGTACCCTGGCTCTGACTTCGGCTGAAAACCGTTGTCTGAAACCACACCAAACGATCGCGGGTTATTTAATTAATGTCTAATTATTATTTTTCCTTCTCCTGCTGTCGACAATTCATTAAACCATACACTGTAAACAACAATACGTTCAAAGCTTTCTGTGCAACGAAGAAAAGCATCGCTTTGAGGCTGGTTTGTTTACCCTTGTATAATTTCCTATTTAAACTGAAAGGGAAGATTAAATNAAGAAAAGCATCGCTTTGAGGCTGGTTTGTTTACCCTTGTATAATTTCCTATTTAAACTGAAAGGGAAGATTAAAGAACCTTAGGTTCGTTGCTATTAACTTCATCTTTATACAATTTGGTTTTATGGCAATATAAATTTTCTTTATAGGAAGAAAAAAAATGTTGCATGTGTTTTGTTTGAAATAACAAAGTGTTGCTGTACACCAAAGCAAAATTTGTAAGTGCGATAGTAAAATATTTCTTTCGTTCGTTATAGTTTTTAGTATCTAACGGAACTTTCTAATCGCTAGGTTACCAAATATTAATTATCTTATATTATTGACATAATAGTTCAACCTCTTCCAAGAAGAGTAACTTAATTTATCAAAAAGAATACTCTTGAACAAACTTAACCACAATACAAAGTTAATATGGCCATTAATTTAAATATAAAAAAAATTTTTTTTGAGACGAATCCCCTTTGTAGTGGTTCACATTTAACATATGTTGCAGCAAATAAAACAATTTTTTCATAGTGTACCAAAGCGTGCAGTACGGAAAACACTGAACCATCCCCACCATCAAATATTACTGGAAGCTACGTATGTTTACTGCGAATAACGGACACGACATTGTCCACCAAAACACTGAAGTTATTGAAGATCCTAAAAGTCTTTCGTGGTTCCCAAAACATATTTAAATTACAAAAAACATTTATGCCATAGAATATTTCTTGTAGTCTATATTGACAAATTATTTTTGTGGCCACCAACATTTCCTTAGTTACCACAAAATTGTTCTTTCAAAGCAGGTACACATAAAATGTCTAATTTTCGTGGCAACAAAAAAGTTACCATTCAGGCATTTTCTTAAAAGTTTGTTGTAGTTCAATTAATAATTTTGTGCCAAAAATAATGATGTTTGCCCTTTACAAAGTACTAAATTATCACAATGTTAATATACAGTTGAAGAGTTAATGATAACAATGCCACTAAGTAATTTTGCCGCAACCAAAGGTTGTATTATGCTAACAATAACAGGAAGAACAGAATATTTTGTGTTAATACGACTTTATGGGAATGAACAAACAACACAAGTTTACACTGATTTGGCGTTGTAAAATGGCGGATATTATTGAACAGCGATAATCTCGTAAAATTAAACCACTCTATAATTTAAAGCCTAATATGAGAACCAAAAACTGTTTTTACCATCTCTCAAACCTCGAAAAGCAGATTATGTGTGCCAAAATGCATATATTTATAGATAGGGCCAGTGACTTTTCGGGTAAAAATCTGAGCACACAGTATACTTCAATACTATATACACACATCAGCTGTTGTTATACATCCATTGGCTGCTGGTGCTGTGTCCGCCTTTTACAAAGCTACTCCAACACTGAACCTTCGTGATTCGTGAGCAAACGGTTAACACGAGCCAGAACTTTTTTTCGCCAATCAAAGAAGCTGGACGACCCTACAGTGCTTTGGACTTCATCCCGTCTCGAAATATTTTCGCGAAATATCACTGCCCCTTATTAATAGAGCATAAAGTTTTTGCACGTAACGAAAGGGAACTGCAGTTTTTCCTTATGTTATACTGAATACACACAATGCGAAAGACACTGAGATATGTTACGATAGAGCAGTTGGTAGGACGTCAGGTTGTGTGCAGTGAAATATGTCGCCATTCAAGGCCCGGGTTCGGTTACTCTATCAGCCGCAATTTATTTTTTCGTTGGTAAAAATCATTTTTGTGGCAAAATAATTTTAGTCAATTTATTTTACATCGAAATTTATTTTTAAGCAAAGAAAATACAAAAAAAAAAAATTTACACACACAGTAATATAAATTCATCATAAAATGGGTTTTTCCTTTTTATTAACACCATCTTAATGGTGAAGAGTGATGAGTTATTGTTGTTACAAAGTTATTGATTTTAAATTAACAGTAATAGCTTAGCAGTATGTTACATTCACAGCAACGTTAGTTACTGGCGGTTAACAGATAACACAAAATTATGTGCTCCTTCCCAATATACAGAAAACAGTGAATTACTGTTTTAGTAACATTAATTCTGTTGTCACATTAGACTTTTCTCTGTGTATGTGCTTCTTCCCAACATACAGTTAACGGAAAATGAGTCTAATGTAACTTCACAGTGTAGGAATAATAATAAACAGAGACACAATTGTGTCTCTGTTTATTAGTGACGCGAGACTAAGGGAAATGACACTGAATCTAAATGGCTGTTGTGTATATTCGAAGGCTTCCTATTGGCCGAGCAGTCGTGTGGAGAAAATTTCTTTAGGTGTTGATACGCAAACGTCGTGCCATTTTGTCGCTGGTCCGTAACATCTGGAGATCACGATGCTTGTCGCCTTTCTGTTTCTGTGGTCAGTCTTAAATATTCTATGGTTTCGTGTTTATTGTGTCATGAATGTATGCATGCCGCAATTCAGGATGTCTTATTACGGACATGAGCGTTAAAATAATTTAAACTTAGAAGTATAATTCGTTAGTAATGGAAACGAAGAACTGCCAATGATAAGTATTTTAAATTTACCACGAAATGGCCCTGAAGCTCATATAAGCAATCTTGAAGTATTTATATCGATTTTAAATGTTTCAATTGTTTTAAATTTAACACACTTTTATTTTTATTAGTATTATGGTCGTTTAAAGATTATAGATATTTTTGAATGTCTTTCTATATCTAGCAATTTAATTCTACATTAGCAAAAAACTATTTTAAAATCTAGATTTTTGTAATAGGGATTGTCTTGTTAGCAGATTACGGTAAGGTAACTACGGAAAATATATATTTGAATCGCGGGTTTTTTGGAAAAGTTTATATGCATTTTTACAGTGGGGATGATAAATCGCGAGTCTTATTTGGCAAAATTCGCAGAAGATGAAACTTGTTATACAGCATATTTGCTGTTTTAGTAAACACGTTTTGAACCAAACCTTTGAAACATCGCCCTATGGTTGACGTATTTTGTTCTTTCCTAAATATGTAATTTATAGAGACCTGAGAAATTCGCAGATTCATTTTCGGACAAGCTAGAATTCGAAACACGTGTGTTAACAAAACTTCAGCCATTGGTCCGCACCTCCTGGAGAAGGCTGGCCCAACCGTCGCCTTCTACTGTGGCAGCAGACAACTAATGTGCGGTTGCAATCGGCATATTAGAACACAAGAATGGAGAGTCTAGCCAGCAGGTCATTGAACCCGCGAATTTTTCTGGTCTCTAGTAATTTATAACAAGCGTTTTACACTAGTGTTAACATAAACGTATCCAATTATTGGTTAAATTGACCTTTTTAATTGTATTTTGTCTATCAATTATAATACTTAATTTGTAGTTAAAATTAATAAAAATAGGGAGAAAATAGGTGCGTTAACATAGCCTAGTAAGAAATAGTTGTGATGCAAAATATTGTTAAATTGAGTGCACACGAGTGCAGTGCGCTGGTCATTTGGTGTAGTTTTCTAGACTCGGTTAAGCTTTGTTTGAATGAGGTGGAGGAATATCCTGGAAGTAGGACTTCAGCAGGGCTTCAGAAAAGTGTGATGAAACCGTGAATCACCTACACCTAGCTCCATCCCCAGTCTTCGCCTAGAACTGGGTCGCCACAGCCTTGTTACACGCTAACAAAGCAGCCTACAGAATTGTGGTAGCAGATATAGTGCGCGAACGCAGATGTAAACACAACGTCCCAGTAGGTGCGCATATGAACACCATGCGAATCCTGAGCGAATTTGTAGACGAAAATGTTTGTGGCGAAATGTCGTATGATTGCATCTTTCCTGCACAATGTGGCAACACAGTACGGCGTGTGCTCCACTGGTATTACAAGCGCGGGTTCAAATCCCGCTCAGTCCTGACATTTTTTAAACGTGTAGTTCACATAGAGCGTTAACCATTGTACAGATGAAGGGACTAACTCCGTGCCGCTGTACCACATGTCATCATACGACATTTTGCCACGAACATTTTCGTCTCCAATTTCGCTGAGGGTTCACGTGGCGTGGCTCTTATGCGAGCGTACTGGGACATCCTATATATAAAAAAAAGGAGCAGGGGAGGTGGGGTAAGCAACAAGACAGTGATGTGTGGTGCATATCCCCCCTCCCCGGTCATACAAACCCTTTACTATCCGGTTTGTTCGGTAGTCGTTTGTCACGGCCTTGGCAAGATAGACCAATGGGAGGGGTGGCGGGCCCAACTCCTAATGGATTTTTGTTGGTCCGTGATTTGCAAAATTATTTAAAGCGCTTGGCCTCCACCACAGAACTGCGGACTCCCCCTCCCCCCCCCTTCTTGCGACGCGTGGTGGTAGAGCTGATTGCGTAGCGCCCGCGCCTGACGGGAAAAAAATAACTTGAATCGGCCGTAGTTCATTTGAACGTGACCGCTGCGATTTTGACAGTGGCGAGAATATATGTGTGGGGAGAGGAGGATTGTTCCCACCATAGTTCCTCGCGCCCTATCTCTCTTCTAATTACCTAAGTGATGCCGAGGTCGTCATTAAACTATCCCCGCTCTGCGACTCACTCATACGCGCTCGCTTGCCGCGGTCGACCAAAACTCTCTCATATCATTTCACTTGTTTAAAGTGACGGGCTGTTTTTATGACAGGCCACCGAAAATCCAGAAAAGTGATTAAGTGAATAACTTTTATTTTTTAAATGCTCAATATTTTATAATGATGTCTGCGCAAACAGTAAATCTGTTTTGCACTTTTACAAACAGTTTCATCGAAATTCAGTTTCCAAAAGAATTTTTTGTAACACAAGTGAAATATTGTGAGAGTTAAACACAGATATATATAATCACATGTTTTAATAAAACATTAATTACATAATACTTACTTTATATATTCATATCAAACCGTTTCGCAAAGTCTGATCTATTACATTTTTAGTGTAACAGAAATATTCTAGGAAACCATTTTCTGAAAAAAATTTTTTACAAATGTGCACATGCGAGAGCCTATATATTTTTACAGTTTACGAGTAGCATTTGTAAAATTTATCTCGTTAGTCAACAAGTCCTTTAACAGCTTAAATAATTATTATTTTGAAGAGTAAATGTTTACAACTTACTTAGAGTTAACACATTTTCGAAAACACTCTGACTTCTTTTTCTTTTTATAATTGTATAACAGAGTTTTTGAGCAGAGTTAGTTCGTCGCAAATGAAACTAACTTCCTACGTAGATTTTCAAAATCCTCGTTTACCCAATGATATATGAAAGTAGCTTCATACGTGCATGACAGCAAGTAACGAGGGAAACCCGACTTGCGCGTGTGCAGCAAGTTGCATTTTTGCATTCTCGCTCTAAGCCATCTCCTCTGAACATAACTTTTCACTCCTTATTTTAAGAATTGGCTGTTCACAGAAAGCAAAGTACTTTTGAGAGGCCTGCTTAAGGTCTACTCGTATGCACATTGTGTGTTATTCTGCCATATATTAAATTAACATTGCCATAGACCTGATCGCTGTATTCATGCGTCGGTAATGTGAAACTGTGAAATTATTAGAAGACTAAATATTTCGAAAAATTACTTATAATTAAACTTCGATACAATATCTTTGAAGTTTTTTATAGATGAGCAGCACACTTTTATCTCTATTTGCCAATATAAAGATAAAATATGTATATGTTTATATGTTAAATATATTTTTATGACAGTATTCTATAAGTTTATTAATGGGAATGTTATTTTTGTTCGTGTTTTAGAGTTCCACAAATTGTCGTAAAACAAAAAAAAATTAATTTATTTGTACTATGGCATTACCATAATAACATTTATCACAAAAATATATTTTACAAAAAGAATTATTATAAAAAATAAAATAAAATAAATAATAACTACTGAAAATAACTGAAAATTAAAACAAACATCATGATATAGATGTATATGTAACTTCCAATAAAAATATTTGAAAAATTCTTTATATATATATTTATACACATAATAAACATAACAGCCGTAAAGTACAGATTTCCCATTAGAAAAATCCCAGAAGGTAGATTTTGAAGGAAAATTAGCAGGCTAGTTCATTGCATTGCACGTAGAGGCTATGATGGCATGTGATGTGCGTGCCTGGATCGTCTTTACGGCTTAGAAATCTTTTGAACCTATGTCTATGTCAGCACATACATTGATAGGAAAATAATATCTCGACAGTAATATCTCATAAAACGTTCATTTTTGTGATTCACTTCCTCATGTATTCTATGAAATAGCTAGGTATTTGACAAGATTATAAACCTCTACAAATATCTTTCAGTGCCACGTTAATTTATGGTTTTGCGTGTTGCAAATAATAAATATGTGATGCGTGTTTGTCCAAGCTGACAGAGGGCTTGTTTCGTTATCACAGCCACCAAGTTATAGGTTTTGTGTTCGACTATAGTAACGTGAACCAATCACGACATGAAAGTGTACCAAGGTGTACGAATCACTTACCCATTAGACCTTGAGACTCACGTACAGTTCTACCCCAAATATAAACTTTGCTTGCTATGTGTTCACAGTTATGTATACTGGGTTTGGAAGTGTCAATATACCGTTAATAAAAGTATCGAAGTGTTCTTGCAAAGAAGTGTAGAAAACCAAGGGAATGAAATTAGTGATAATGCTTTTGGTAAACCTTACGAGCAGATATTTGATTGATGTGATGCATTTGTGTCCCCAGTCATTTCTATCAGACTATATTTTCTTATAACATTCTAGCTCCTGATATTATAAAAGGAATATGTGGACGACCAAACATATATTAAGAAGAAATGATGTATAATACTATTCTTCAGGTTTGATTGCTGTTACAAATTACTAAGTGAAAGTATAAAATAGCTGTGTAGTTGCAGTTAAGCATTAAATTTGGCGCTTCAAGATTTACACACTGCTACGTGGGATATTTATTTATATTGTAGATTATTGTTTTAAGACAATATAGTTAGGTTCCTGTTGCTAAATTGAAATATAATGAAAATGTTAAAATGGTTTCATTTCGTATAATTTATATTGTCTTAATATCCTGTCCTAATAATTAGTTATTATCTCCTTTTAAATTTCTCACATGCTATAGGTTTTTGTCAATTAATAAATGCTAAAAACCACTAAAAATGTATTTTGCGATCATTCCAAATTCAATTCCAAACAGGGTGAAAAGGTGTAAAATGGGTTTGTGAGTACTCCCCAATAGCTCATTAACCCAACATATCGATATGCATCTTTATTTGAGAGGCGGATTACGTAAATACCTAATAAATAAATTCAAGTTTGATTGAAATTACACTCTTAGCAATTTTAAAAGTGTTTAAAACAGTTTTCGACGACTTCTTTAGTAGCTTATTAACCCGATAAAATACCGTTATGCTCTATGCTTCTAAAGGTTGGATACAAGTTCCTATAAGCAAATTTACAGATTTTTAGAAATGTATCAACTATTAAAAACTTTCAATGTCACTGGGTTTTTAGAATTTTTTTAACTAGGATTTAAAAAAACCGTATGTAGAAAGAAATATTGCGTTATTTGGAATGACATATAATATAAAAAAATGTATTAATATTTTCGGTATATAAGATTAATAATCTAGATACAGCATTATTCTATAACAAATAAAAAATATTATTAAGTTAAAAAATATCATGCATTGAAAATTAATAAAAAAATATAAAGCGTAAAAAATTCAAAATTTTTATAATTACCTTTAATTTCATATTATTAAAATGAGCCATTAAATATTATTTCACCGGCAAGGCAATGAGAATATTGTAAAACTTATTAAGAGTTAATGGCTGAAAACTTAAGCATATTGTTTATAATAAATATAATTTAATTTAAAAATTGTATTAGCACATGTAATATAGAATTTTCTTATGAATCTGAAAACTTTAAATCAAAATGATTATCAGTAAAAAAAACTATTCCAAACAGAAACCTGAATCTCAAAAATGTAGAAGTAAAATAGTTTGTGATTATAAAAAAAAATTTTTATTAACAAGTTAAATTAAACAACTTTTTTTTTGTGTTTTTTTTTACTCTATAGAAAACAAATGATTTTTTTTAGCTTGCGATTGCAACTTTAATTGAAACTAAACTAATTTACCTTGGATATTAATAACATCCGTTTAAATGTATAATAATATTAAAATTAATCTATTTATCAGAGTGAAATAAATATCAGCGTTTTAAATACAATCTGAATCTTATAATAATAATGCGTAATAAAGAGTTGTGCTTCCTTTAAACAGAAAAAAAACCATGTATAATATTTTTAAGGCGTCCACATATCAGATAAATTTTGGCATATGTGTACAATAGGTATAGAAATATTATAAAAGAAATAAAGTCAAAGTAAATCAATATTTTCCATTAAGGTGTTATGTATTCGTGGCAAATGTATTTAATTTTATTAACTTAAAAAAATTTTCTTAAAAGTTTAGAAGGAGTAAATTATTTACAGGTCTCTTTCCATATAAAACACCGAGATATCTGCAGCTTAATTGCAGAGTTTCATATGTTCTTTAATACAAAATTCCAATTTGGACTGGTATATTTTAATTGGTTTATAATATTTTATATCAGGTTTAGGCTAATATTTACTTTTTATAATTTGTGTTACTTATTTTAAAATGTATTTTACATATTTCAATTCTTGCATTGTTTATGTTAAAATGCTATGTGTTGCGTTTATGATTTTATGTTTAATACTCATTGAAGTTTCCAATTTTTGCACTTTATTTTTTTTATATTTAACGTTTTAATTTAATGACATTATGAAAATATGTTCCTGGATTATTTGAGGTGTCCACACATTTATGGGTAATCCCACCGGTTTTTCGCGAAATTATTTACGCGGGGGCGGGACTTCCATGTCATATAAGCACATTTGCAGTCTTTATTTGACAATTGGCCACGTCTCTTTGTGTGAAGGGAGTCTGTTACATGAGTGAGCCAATCATATTTAAGTTTCTCCTATTCTGACCATCTGTGCTTCGCGGGCAGGTAGACAAGACGCGTAATAATTCAAATAATCAAATTACCAAAGTGGTTCTTAATTAAAATGTTTTGGAACACAACGGGTACTGAGATATTCTCGCGAAACACAGGTGCTTATAATTATGGGCACTCAAGACAAGTTAGAATTGAGCTGCCAATATTCAGAACTGCAGGAACATAAGTTCTGTTGGCCTCACACTGAGAGAACAGCAAACAAAATGTTCGTTTCTATACGATCAAAAATGGGTTAAGTTGCCCTAAAAAAATATTTTGTTATTAAGACAAAAGTTAAAGAGTAACAAAATTAACATTGTTCAGCTACCAAAATACCCTTTTGAATAAACAAACTCTCTTGGTTGTACCCAAATAAAATTGGATGCCAGCGAAATATTTTGTTTATTCAACAGTTTGTATTTTTTCGGCTTCTTATTTGACTGCTCTCGTTCGAATATATAGCTCGAGTGTTGGTTTGTATTTTGTGTGGCAATTTGGTTAGAAACTGTATTTGTTTGTGCATTTAATAAAGCTCAAAAATTGTATAATCATCATTAAAATCAATTTTCAACAGGAAAATAAAAACTTAAACTGTAAAACACGAAACACTTAATTGAACACGCTGAGTATTTGAAATGTTTGCATTAAAAAACACTCTATCTTCGCCAGTAGTCACGTCAGCTGAGTTTGTTGGGCGCAGAGCTCGGACGAAGATTTTCTGTTAGATTCTCTCAATCAGGATTAGAACGTTTTTTCTTAAATAAACTGAAACTCTGTAATGTACGTAGAGCCGAACAGTTTTTTTTTTTTGGTTGCGCTAACTAAATCTTAGTTTAAGGCAACCAAATAAGAACAATAAAGTTATTTGGTTTCAAAAACCAAATAATTTACTGACCATAAACAAACAATTGATTTGGTTGCGCCAGACAAACCATGTTTGATTCAACAAAACCTTCTTCTCAGTGCAGCATTCTCGCTAACCACCGTATTAGAAGTGTAGAATACATCGGAGTCCACGCTCTGCCATACAGAGTTGGTTACTGAGCGGCCATGAACAACTAAGGTGCGAAATTTATTTCGCCCTGATAAAATGATATTTATTTACTAAAATTATTTATTATTAATAATGCCCTTTCAAGTTATTATAACAAAATGAATTTTTCTACGAAGGAAAACAGTTTTCACATGTCCGTACTGTTATTTTAGGATGTGGTGAAACACTAACATTAAACAGAACCAATATCTGTGCGGAGTTTGTTTCCCAATTTCAGAGCCGCTTGGCACGAGATACGCATTGGCGTTGTTCCCGAAGAGTTAAAAAGTTTCATGCGTGTAGCTGAAACTGGTGAGTATTAAAACTATAAATTAGGAAATACGAGCACTGTTTTTATTTTTCCTCCCACCAAAGCGAACCGGGTTTGATTCCCGGCGGGATCACCCCCGGATTTTTGCAGGTGGGAATCGTTTCGGATGATGCCGCTGGTCGGTGGGTTTTCTCGGGGATCTCCCATATCCCTTATCCTTGCAATCTGGCGCTGCTGCATACTTAACTCGCTCCACACTCTCCGGCTCTCGAGACCTCGATGTAAAGAGCCGCATCTTCACTCTGTCATCCATGAGAGACTTTTTCTTCCAAAGTTGTAGACTTCAGAAATTGTATAATTATATACACTTCAGTACATATACTTTCATACAGAGACCTGCAAAATATCGAGTTACTGGCTTATAGAAGCTGAAACATCTGGAAAATTGGAAGTGTGTAGATAATGTGCTTATATGGGAAGACGTGATCTTTTGTGACGACACTTTCGTTCCAATTTCATTATATTATTAAACATATTCTTTGTGGAAGAACTTCTTACAAGTTCTACCAACTTTGTCAAGGTGTAAATTTCATTGAATTTACACAGTTTCCATTATAGGACTAAGAATCAGCGCAACTGCAACAGAAACATTCGCTGTAAGCTTTTTACTAAACTGTAAGTATCCATTACAATATATTCTTGGATCTTTAAAGAAACGCTTAGAAAAACGAGGCGATTTCATATTTCACATCAAAGAAATTATTTAAGTTTTTTATCTGCTGCGAGAAATGAAAAGGTCATCTTCAGAATCACAATTTTTGATCCTCTCCCTGATTTCTCTCTCTAAGCCACCTTCTTTGACGCTTGCTTCATTTTAACCACTTTTTTCTCCATAAAGATTTTCTGTTTCTTTTGAGCTCCGTAGGTAGGAAGGAAGTCTCCTTTTGACTGCCTTAATCGAACAGCTTTCTTTTCTTTAGATTTTCTCTCCTCTGGCTCATCCAGGGCTCTCTTGTGAGTTGAACCTCTGATCAAAAATATTTCACTACCTTTTCGACCTTTATTGAGGTCTAAGATCCTTTACTTTTACAACGGCACCTAAAAGATATTTCACGTACTTCGTAGAGGTTCTATGGTAATTCATTACTACTACCTATTTATTTTTTATATTTTCCATAACTACCCTAATCAAGAATTTTCTTCAATCTCTATTTAATAAGTACTTGCAGTGAAATGGTTTACTGTAGAAGATATAAACATCTTGACTTTAGTAGGCCGTCATAATTCACTGTGGATATATATCTTGTTAAGTTCTAATTGGTGGTCTCACTTAATCCCTGTTACAATGTGGTAGATTATTCGAAATTCCCACTGAAAATTAACGAAATCGTTTATATATGTCAATGGGAAGCATTATATTATTATTTAATTTGTGAAATGTGACACTATAAACTACAAAAAATTATTTAGTGACAGCAAAATACTAAAAATCAAACCACTACGTATTAAGAGATACGGAATTAATATTAACAAATTTTTATTTTTATTTGACATCAGTTGTTGATTTCAGGAGCGCACACTTTGTGAAGGTAATGACAAATGTGAAACAAATTAGTTAAATGAAACAATTCAACGCACTGCAAAAATTAAGTCTTCCCATCATAAACCTAGCAAGACACTCCTGCTGTACTCATCAACCTTTTCAAACATAATGAATAGTACCTAACAAAGACTGTCCAGTAAAATGATTATAATATTTAGAATATATATTGTGTCAGGTGACAAAACGTAGTCTCATTTAGGGCGCTTAAATAACTACAATTTTAGATCTTCTTTGCATATGACTTCCTTTTTCGTTCTGGTATGAAAAAAATAATCTGTAATAATTATAAGAGTGCAGGAAAATGTCTTTGAAGATAAATGACTGACCCTTCTTAACTAATATAAGTTTACGTTGTCTTCTGTGAAACTAATGGTGTGAAAAATTTTGTGCAATTTATTAGAATTATATCGGAAATATGTTCAATTCCTTACACGTCACTATTTTACATAAAGGATGGAAAAGAGTATCTCTAAACGCATAATTGATGTTTTTTACGAATACTGTTGACGAACAAAATTTGTTTAAATGTTGTTGAATTGTTTCATAGATATGACATACTGATCTAAATGATTTATATTTACGCATATAAAAATGGGCCTAACCAACTCTCACACCAGCAAACAAAGTTAAGATGAAATTGGTTTTGTAGTTTCGTAGCTATAACATACTACGGTTAAAAGTTTATTTTGCCACCATTTTGAAAATATGTGTCCGACCAACTCAATACACATCAGTTTTCATGGCCTCCTGTAGTGCTAATTTTTTGCCAAATGAGGTGGAAATGTGTTGGTTTTCTCCTAAGATATGAAATATCAATATTATTTGTCATGTCATCCTACCTCACATTATGCCGCTCCAGAGACCTTACTAAATACTTTAGCTGAAAAACATCTTCGTGCATGAAAAAATTTTTAAAATCGTACAGACAAGTCGTTAAGTTAAAATTCTTATGTTTCGGCTACAAAACATTATTAATATAATATTTCGAACGATTTGTTATCATTATAAAATGTCACTGACTTCAGATCACGTAAACATAAATGAAATATACTCAAAACACATTTGGCATATGAAAATGCCCCAAGAAATTCACTGAATTGTTCGGAACGATAAACACTGTTCACGTGTGGCTGCGGTGGCTGAGTGGTTAGCCCACTCGACTCCCACCAAGGCGAACTAGGTTCAATCCCCGTCAGGGTAATTCCCAAATTTTTGCATCTCCGAATCGTACTGGACGATGCTGCTGGTCAGCTGGTTTCCTCAAGGGTCTCCCGTTTCGTTCGCCCTTTCATTTCGACGGTGCTCTACACTCATCTCAATCACCCTCATCGGCTCTCAAGACCTCGCTGTTAAGAGCCGCCCAAATCTCTTTACTCACTCGCTGTTCACCGTTTATTGATCACTTTTGATTCCAACTTTGAAAAATTGTCACTGCGTTTTCCTGCGTGTATTTGAATGAGTACAGTGACCGGCGTGCGCCGAGTGAAGTTGTTAACGGACCTGAAAACTAGTTTCTCTGTTTCACGTTCAAGTCTTAGACTAGCATTTGCGAATATACTGAAATATAATTTTTTTTATTTCTTCTTATAATGTCAATAATATCATAAATTTTCACAATTTTAAATAATACATTTTTTATACAATTTTGCATTTTTAATTTACCTATGCAGTAATAAATTTGTCAGGTCCCCAACATTGTAAGTGTTACCTATATAAAGGGATTCACAGTATGTATTCAAATAGTTATTAACGTTTCAGACCCAATTTAATTTACTATTTCAGGTGTTGCATATAAAAAAATTTGTCATGCAAGCTGTACTTAAATCGAAACAACACTTTTTTCTTGGTCACAGCCAATGAGCTGTAGGCTAAATGTTCGGCTTCACTAATATGAGCCAATTAGTATGAAGACCAGTGAGAGAGTTTGCGAATCATTTACCCACAAGTAATGTCATTGGTCATTGAGCTTCGCAGTGTGCAGTACCGACAAAAAATTACCTACACGTGCGTAATGTAAACAATTGTACAAGCGGGGACTGAATGGGTTGAGCAGTGCTTTCGAGAGTTCTCAGGTTACTGTGAACAGTGTATAGGTATGTTTTTCAGGTAGGGCAGGCAGCTGCGGCTGGCGCCAGAATCCTCTGAACCGTGTACAGTCAGCCACGAACCAGGAGCAACGCGCAGATTTACAGTTTTATCTGAAAGCTGAAAGTTTTGGTGGCTGCTGGTATCGACCAGAAATGTGGCCGGCCCGTTGCCCCAGTCTCCCGTTGCCCCTGGCTGGACTTTGTTACCGGTAACCCTCATAGCGTGGCTGTGTTGCGGGTTACGGGTCGCGCAGGAGTATCGCTGCGGTCTTCGTCAGCCTGGCGGGCTGGAATGCGAGGCAGGCGTGCGGTGTTGCCACATCCGGCGCCAAAGCCACTCCACCCAGCACGCATTCCACGCAACCTGGCAACACCGCTGCAGGCTTCCTCTTTTCAGCGCTACTAGTTCAAGAGCCAATTTCTGTGATGTTGCTCTTGTTTAGTGATTCCCAGTTACCTATCTGGAGATTATTACCATTATTGCTGTTTTAGCAATAAAGTGGGAGTGGGATTGGAGAGGTTTGGGTGTCTCTCCACATCACGATCTTGAGAGCTGACGATGGTGAAGTAAGGTGAGGGTGGAGCAGCGCCGGAATGCAAGGGCGGAGGAAACGCGATGTTCCCGAGAAATACCGCCGACCAACTCCATCGTCCGGCACGATTCCCACATACGATAATTCGGGAAACGACCCCGGCGGAAATCGAGCCTGGTTTGCCCAAGTGAGAGGCGAGTAGTCTGACCACTACACCCCCGCGGTCTCTTTAACACTGAACCTCTTGTGGGAAATACTTCTCTGTACCTGCATACATTAATAAAAAAAAGCGTTGAATAGGATTAATTTAGGAAAGTTTGCACCAATCAGGAAGGGGTAGTTCTATATATCATTTTCTTGTTGTAAAACTATTACATTTTATAAAAATTGGCTAATTTATCGTGGTTGAACAGGGGTGTGAGAAATTCCGCCGATGTAAATTTTATATATCTCACCGTGTGGAAAATATATTAATTTTAAAAAAGGAAATGTTTGGATATTCCAAACACGTTCGACTGACATAAACTATTACAAATATACGCTACTCAATTTTTATGAATATTATTCTGTGAAGTTCTCTCAGTACATTCATTTTTTTTATATTCTCCGTGTTAAATTATATCTACTAATATTCTAAGATCATGTCGACTACTATATTATTCTAAGTATAGTAGGAGGCAATGGTTAAATTACGTAATCTCTAAACCTACTAACAAAATTAGGTAGATGTACATATATTATTTTCATTTTAAATACCGCACGTGACTTTTCCATTTTGTGTCAGAAGGAGTTTTCTAAAAGGTCGTGTGTGTTTTGTTTGATTATGCTAACTTCTGATGTTTCGATCTACTTTATTAAGTAACGTGAATATTCTGACTGAGGCAATACATTCTCTGGCCACAGCCGCGAAGAAAGCTTCGTGAAACCACATACATGTTTTACCTCTAAACACGAAGCTACAAACGGTCACCTGTAAATTCCGCGATCGTTAACGTGCTAGGATGTACCCCAAATACTTTGCTTGTTACTTTTGGAACTGTACAACTCGTCTTCTGATATACTCTGTATGATGATGAACAATGTATATACCTGCTTAGTAAAATATAGGTAGCTTATAACGTGAATTTTAGTAACAGTGCCCGGATGATACTCCGTGACGGCCATCTATATTGTAACCGCCAAATTTAATCACCAAATTTCTTTTAGTAAGTAATATGATTTTTTTAGAATTCATTTGTTGACAAGAGGGGCTTCAAAAAAGTGTATATTTAAGTCATCGTTTTCTATTTGACTGCATATAATAAGGGACCTGCAAAGAAAAAGCACAAAACCACATGTCGCCTGGTGAAGGGTGAAACATTGCTACCCCGAGTATCGAATAAGCGTTTATCC
The DNA here is from genome assembly GCA_002778355.1 of Clitarchus hookeri. Taxonomy (NCBI): domain Eukaryota; kingdom Metazoa; phylum Arthropoda; class Insecta; order Phasmatodea; family Phasmatidae; genus Clitarchus; species Clitarchus hookeri. Next base: position 29,966 of record NQII01012486.1, read on the forward strand.
TATGCGTGGATCCACGAGGATTTCGGAAGTTAATTTGGCATCAGTACAACGGAAATATTTCAGGATTACATCAACTCAGATCCAATT
>NQII01012487.1:3415-16562 GCA_002778355.1 Clitarchus hookeri
TTTTTTTTTTCACTAACTACCCTATTACTAAGTGTTAAGTGTTGTCCGGGGGTAGGTCTGGACTGTGTTGCGTCTCAGGGCTAAGCCCCATACGCCTACATGAGAGGGGAATTTAGGAAAGGAGGCGTGCATCGCGGCAAAGAGGGATAAAGCAGCCATGGCCAGGTTTGTGGCCATGACTGCATCCCTGAGTGTGTAATAGCTGAAGCTATAGCTAAGAAGGGGGAGGGGGAAAACCGGCATAGACACCGTAAAAACCCTCCCGACAGGAAAGACGTTCAAAACTTGTTCATGCATTAAAAAAAAAGCCAAAGGAGGCAGCAGGTGTGGATTCCATTCTCTTTAATGTGGAGTTGAAAATCTAGAAGAGAAAGAGGCGGGGCTGTGGACGCAAGCGTCTTTTAGGGGGAGACTGCTGTCAATATTTCTGTGCAGGCGCACCTGCACAATAATATTGACAGCAGCTGTTGAATGCAGGGCAGAGATTTGGGCGGCTCTTGTCATCGAGGTCTTGAGAGCCGATGAGGGTGAAGTGAGTAAGGAGCAGTGCCGGAATGAAAGGGTGGGGGGAACAGAGATCCCCGAGAAAACATGCTGACCAGCGGCATCGTCCGGCGCGATTCGCACGTGCGAAAATCCGGGAGTGACCCCGCCGGGAATCGAGCACGGTTCGCATTGGTGAAAGCCGAGTAGTCTGACCACTGCACCACCGCGGCTCAGANGACCCCGCCGGGAATCGAGCACGGTTCGCATTGGTGAAAGCCGAGTAGTCTGACCACTGCACCACCGCGGCTCAGACTAAAGTTGAGGTAGACCGATTTTTCATCTTCTGCGCATGAGCCCAACATTGACCTACCCCACACCTACACAAATGTCAAAGCCACATGGTCAATAGTGATGGACGTGTGTGTATTTTAATTTTCAAAAGAGAATAAATTTTATATGAATAGTACACTTTTACCAATTTGATTTCTATCAAACAGAATTACACATTTGTTAAACAGTCTTTTCGCGGATTCTTCACATTTTAAAAATCAAACCTTTGAAAAATTACACCATGTATGATGTGTTTTGATGTTTTTTATACAGGCTGGTCAGCCTAACCTGGACACCTCCAAAATGTCCGGAACGGTTGCAGATCACAAAATGTGGTTTTCGCTAAATTAAATTACGTACGGGGGCAAGTAATTTGCCGCAAAGTGATAATTCGTAGCACGTGTATGGACAGAAATAATTAGNATTAAATTACGTACGGGGGCAAGTAATTTGCCGCAAAGTGATAATTCGTAGCACGTGTATGGACAGAAATAATTAGACCACCTATGATTTTTCTCCTGGGAACATATATTTATATCAGCAGCATCTCAAAGTACATCCAAAGAGGAATTCAGTGATATTGCATATGCAATGGAAAGTAACACAGAATTGCCAAGAAATAATGTGAAAATATGGTTAAGTTAGGTGGGCCGGTAGCATGGGGCAGTGGACCTGTACTCACAGCTGTAAGCAAGCAACACGCGCCGTGACTCATCCTGGCGGGACTGCTTCCTAATAGCAGCGCAGCAACAGTCTCCGTAATGTGTTATGGTAAGTGGTAGTGCAGTGTGTGGCTGTACGTACATAATGAAGTTCACGAATGATGAAAAACTGGATGCTATACTTATTAACGGTGAGTGTATCAGAAATGCCAAGCAAGCCGTCCAAATGTGTGGTGAAAGGTATCCCAATGGGACGCCCATCACATGGTAAACGATACACAGAACTTACACACGTCTCTTGTCATGAGGTGATTGGAATTCCACAACACAAGTGCTTCGAAATACCACTACGAGCGAGACATATCAACACGATGCGTTGGCACGTGTTGATGAAAACCCCCACATGGGTACGCGAGAACTTTCCAGGTTCGTAAGAACCTGGAACAAGTGTGTTGCGGATACTGCGTCAACGGAAATTCCATCCATATCACGTGGCTCATCAGGCATTACATGAAGGTGATTTCCAGCAGCATCTTCAGTTTTGTAGGTTTGGTCTGATTCTGTAAGGGATAATAGCAATTTTCTGTAGAATATACTATTTACCGGTGAAGAGACCTTCACAAACCATGGGCGCGTAAATGTACGNGTCTGATTCTGTAAGGGATAATAGCAATTTTCTGTAGAATATACTATTTACCGGTGAAGAGACCTTCACAAACCATGGGCGCGTAAATGTACGAAATATGCACTACTGGGCGACGCAGAATCCTCGTTGGGTCCGGCTCGTGGTGCACCAGCGACAGTGGGAAGTGAATGTGTGGTGTGGAATCGTTGGAGACTACTTCATAGGGTCATACTTCATTCAAGAGACAAAGAACTGGTTGTACGTAAGCCCATTTCCTTAGAGAGACCTTACCGGCACTTCTGGAAGATATACCGCTCGACATACATCGTGATATGTGGTTTCATCATGTTTGTCCTGTGCATTTTGCTTGGGTANTCTGGAAGATATACCGCTCGACATACATCGTGATATGTGGTTTCATCATGTTTGTCCTGTGCATTTTGCTTGGGTAGCGAGACAAGTGTTAAATTTAATGTTTCTAAACCGGTGGTTAGGGCGTGGTGGTGTTGTGAGATGGCCAGCTCGCTCCCCTGACATCATACCTCTCGATTTTTCCTGTGGGGGACACTGAAATATAGGATGTACAACACAGTTCCTTCGACGCCATAAGACATGCAGGAATGCATTTAGGCAGCTTGCAGAGGCTCTATACCAGAAACATTTCACGCCGCTCATCACCTGTTATATGTGCGTTTACAGATGTGTATTGCTGTCAATGGTTAAAATATCGGCCACATACTGTGAAAAGACCTTATGTGAAGCATTTCAACTATAATTCCTGAATTCTTCTTTGCACATACTTTCAGATGCAGTTGAAATAAATGTATATTTCCAGGGGGAAAATCATACGTGGTGTAATTATTTCTGCCTATTCACTTTTTACGAATAGTAACTTTGTAGAAAATCATTTGCCTTGTATGCTATTTCACTAACGAATACAGCATTTCGTGATCTGCAAACATTCCGGAAATTTTGGGGTGTCCACGTTAGGCGGACCATTCTGTATATATATATATACACACAAATGCAGGGAGATTCACCTAAGCCCGTGAATTGAGAAGTTATGCAATCCCACCGTACTATAATAATACACATTAACGAATGAATACCTAATTGCATAGTGTTGACAAGTTATCTTTGTAGTGCACACCACACACAATTATGGTGGTGCTTGTTACGATGGCAGAACTGTAGTGATGAGCAGTGTTTAGAGAGGCACGGTATGTCAACCTCAAACAGATCTGCCAAGCGTGGATAGAGAAATCAGGCCAGGAGGCGAAATATAAGGAGGCCTGGTAAGAAGGATGTGGTCGTTCATCGCCGCGTGATTCTGAGAAGACTTCGAGAATTTCCGGCGATGCATGAGGGGAGCCCTCGTCGTATTCCGAGATAATGGTGTGATTTGTCAAACAGTGGTGAGTATCTGCCGAAGAGCGTGAGACTTTAATTATGGTTGAGTAGGATATAGAGTTAAAACAATCATAACTTGAGCGAGCACTTAAAGTATTCATTCTAATGTGTGCTCAATAATAAATCAAATATATTATGTAAGACCTTGGAGCTTAGTAAAAAGCTTAGTTTATTATAGTTCTGCTTGATAATTTAAACCTCCTCACCCTTGGAAATATAAATAAATTAACTGGACAACCATTGATTGGGTAAAACTAGGGTAAAAGTAGTAATCCAAACAGCAGAGAAAATTACCATAATTCCAGAGGAAACATGTCAGGATGAAGAGTAATATTTAGAGCATTATGTCGCGGCCAGTGGCATTAATAACTGGGACAAAAATGAAAAATGTTGCAGACTATAATTCTATTTAGAGAGAACAGCAAAACGAACGAACGAAAATGCTATTCAAACCAGAGCAGAGGAACACATCACATGGGCTGACATTGAAAACAGATTACGAAAAGCATTCTTACCTGTAGATTCCGTACACAAGTATAGGCACTTGCTACATACAAAAAGGAAGAAAATTGGTGAAAGTTGCCAAACTCACATTGAGGATATGATGTTTTACAAAAGAAATTATAATCCCAATATGCCAGAACAGGAATTAATAGAAATAATATGGTTAATTTTGTTGCCATCCATAGCGGATAAATTAATAGGCCTTCCCAATGACACGTTAGAACAGCTCATTAACAATCTCCACAGAGTTGAGTTAGGGATAAAGAAATATAATGAGGCTATTGAAATGACTTCACCCAACCATGAAACACAAAAACTCCAAAACGAAACAGCTAAATTGAAAGAGGAGATTGCCAAATTGACTATAGCAACAAATGACCTCAGGGCTCACAAAAACAGTTACAGGCATAATTACTATTCTCAAAATGGCCAGAGTAGAAACATTATACGTCAGTACGACGGGATTGAGAATTCCGACATAACACACAGCCAGTCATTATCACCCAGAAGGAATACACACCTTTTCCGAAAATAAATCAGAACAAATATTCTTCAAACACAAAACAAAGGGATGCAAGAATTAGGAAAAAAAACAAGGATCACGTTATCGGGAGAGTAATGACCGTAGAGGAAATAATACGTTGTACAGCTCCAACAAACAAAGAAATAACAAAGTACAAGTTAGTGCAAATAAAATATATATAGATTATAGAACCGAACAAAAAAACTAGGAAACGAGGGAGGGGTTTCAACGCGTTACCCACGTGGACAGTATCAGTAGTAATGAGGGTAATGATGCAACATATAATACAAGTAGTAAAAAGGGAGAAAGAAATTCAAAAAGTCAAAGTTATGCAAAAATAGCACAAAAAAAAAAAATTTAACCCAGACGTTAGGTGTCTTTCCACAACAGAAAATATAAGTAAAAGGTATTAGAGTGGAAAAAGAAAAGATGCAACTCAGGTCATGCCACAAATAAATTTCACAAAAAATTTAATGCGTGAGAAACCTCAGGATCTAAGTAAAAATCCGTACAAGAAGACGGATATAAACATTTACTAGCAGTTTTCAAACACGCGGCCAAGCTTAACACAAAACTTCGCACACACGCGGAAATAACCTTGTTGTTAAAGCTAAATAGCGGAAAGACTTGCGAACTACAGACATTCCAGCAAACAAGGACGCAACCAAGTTCGTAGGACCCAGAAGCCAAGCACAACAAACATGTGCTCTTTGTTTTCATTCAGGGCGTCATAGCAAACGATGCGACTTGTTTCCGAACCAAGAGTTCGAATTCCGAACATATATTCCAGGCATATTCAAACATTTAAAGAAGCGTTTCGGCCTTCAGCCGATTAAAGTATCCTTCAGCAAGGAAGCTGATACCAGGCGTCGCGGAGACGGAAACAACGCGCATGAGTAATTGCCGGACAATGACGTGACGACGCCGACAAAGGCGCTGCTGAGTCGGCAAAGCACGAGCAGGCGCGACCGGGAACTGGCAGCAGAAGGAAAGCGGGACAACCCCACTGGCGAGTTTACAGACCACGCGGCTGTTGGAACATCCACGCCGAGAGTCGAGGTCGAAACACGCGGCCGGCAGTATTACGCATTGTCGAAGTTGTACTGCTAGGACAACGATAACCAACCAACAACTTCAGCCGATCACAGAGCATTTTACGCTCGTAGGAGCTACAGAAGAAATTCAAATCCCTAAACACAAAACCAACGTTAAATTAAGTATCTTAGGCCACACATTTCCACAGGACCTCTTAGTCATTGAGAATTTGAAAATCGACATTATTCAAGGAGTTGACGCCATAAAACATTACAATATTATTCCATTCCTTAATGATAGCTCGATGTTCATAAATAGTCATGGTACAAATAAGTTATTACGGGTGCCATTACACACATCTGTCATAGAGTATCAACAAGCAGATAGTATTCAATATTGTATCAATAAAATAGAGTAATAGAGGATGGTGCAACTGAAATGATAACAAGGAAAAAAACATAAAAACATAAGTGAATATGAGAAAGGAAAACAATTAATTTATGTAATAACTGAATATGAAGATAGATTTCCAAATAGCATGCTACAACTAACAAAAGAAAAAAATTATGAAATAAAATTAGATCTTTTGACAAACAAGCTAATTCATTCAAGGTCATATAGAATTAGTTCAAAAATTAGGAAACAGTTACTAGAACAAATTGGTGATATGAAAAAAGCAGTTATCATTAAAGAATCGGATTCCGCNCAAAAATTAGGAAACAGTTACTAGAACAAATTGGTGATATGAAAAAAGCAGTTATCATTAAAGAATCGGATTCCGCATATGTAGCACCTAGAATTGTAATAATGAAAAAACAAGGGGGGATGAGATTCCTTACCGGTTTTCGTCTACTTAATCAACACTTACGAAAAGTGCAATATCCACTTCCGAGAACAGAAGATTTTCTGAACGCAGTACAAAATTCGAAATATATTAGGTCTCTCGATTTATTTTTCCGGGTTCTATACTATCCCCGTCAGAAAGCAAGGCAGACATGAATTAGCATTCACCATAGATGGTGTAGGCGTTTATCAATACAGACGTATGCTTATGAGGCTAAGCACTTCGCCACAATATTTCCAGCAGTTTATAGATATATTGCTAGGATCACCGAGGTGGAATGCAGCCAATGCGCATATTGATGATATATTTATTTTAAGCAACGCATTTATAAAACATGCTGTGAGTATACGCAAAACGATTAACACATTACGTCAATTTAACGTAAAGATAAACGCAAATAAATGTTCTTTTACCCAAAAAGAAATAAAAATTCTAAGGCATTGCTTAACTCCGGGAAGGTATAGTTAGTGACCCAGAAAAAATCGAAGCTATACAGCAAATTAACCACCAGCTAACATTAAGCAATTAAGTACTTTTTAGATATGACGTCCTACTTAAGGAGATATATTCGTAACTATCCATCTAAAGCTGAACCATCTGCTTGAGCCTACGAAAAATATTACACAATGTGCATGGGGAGATACGCAACACAAAGCATTTGTTGAATTAAAAGACGCAATTCAGAATGGGCCGACGTTACAGCGTTTTGATGACGATAGAGTAACAATGTTAGCTTGTGCCGCGTCTCAAACTGCAATTGGGGCAGTTTTAATGCAACAAGATGAAGATAATAATCAAATTCATGCAATTGCATTTGATTCGGAAAAAAACTATCCACGAATNCATTTGATTCGGAAAAAAACTATCCACGAATTAGATTTTGTGATCAACCACAGAAAGAGAGTTAGGCGCTATCAAATACTTTTGTAATTACTTCAGGAAACACTTCTACAGGAGGAAATTCACAATTGAAACGGATTATGCTGGCCTTAGGTATTTACAAAGCTTGGCTGAACACAATATTCGGATACAAAATATGGCAATCGCGTTAGTTGAATATGACTTTCAAGCACGGATAGTGAAAGGGAAATTAAACACATTACCAGACGCACTTAGTAGAATTCCAACAGCTGGCTTTGCGAAATTAGAGAAGATTAAAGTCAACTATATAAATCATAATATTAAAGTACAGTTAAGAAACAGTAACAATTTATATAGGGAACTAGCGGAAGCTATATTCCAAGATAGCGAAAAAGACATTTAATTAAAGAACACTATTGAAAAGTATATAAATTACAACTGAAAAAAGCCAGTTTATAGACGACAAATCACAAACACTAGAGAGGTGAAAAATATGTAAAGATATATCATAAGAAAAACTAATTGCACTCAATCCCATGTAAGGGCTATTACTGAATTATTCCACATAGCCATTGAAATAATACAAGATAATCAGCAGAACATCAAAGTATCTATTGTAGATCCTGTTTTAAAAATTCAAATTTTTATAATCAAAAAATATACAATATATGACATTCCTGTTTACAACCAAGAACAAGAATATATTAATATTGAAAATGATCAGGAATTATTGCTATGAACTATACAAAATAATGCCATTAATTCACCTTTTCTGGCGAATATGAGAGGGATCCACATATTCAAAAAGCAAAAATTGCGTTAACAGAACCAGATAAAGCAGATCCCAAATACAAAAAATTTGCTAGACGGCGTGGTTTCACAGCGAATGGTGAAATATATTTCAAACTTCATACGCTTGTAAGGGAAAAGAAACTTACATTAGTTCCAACATACTCTACACAAGAGATTATAGCAGCATACCACGACTCATTATTGGGTAGTAGTAGCCACTTTGGTGTTTACAAGACACTTCAAAAATCAAACATGCTTATTATTTGGATCCATGAATAAGGATGTCAAAGAGTATATAAAAAATGTCCAATAAATCAAGAAATTAAATCCAGTACGCAGAAGTCTATGGGAAAATCAAAACCAATTGTACCAGTCGCCTTACTAAAAGCATGGGCCTTTGCAAAACGGCCATTACAAACATCCCTTAACGGGAATCGTTTCGCCTCAGTTATGTCGGAATTTTTCAGCAGATATATTATTGCCAAGGCAGTACAAAAAAAAAAAAATAGACGTGGAAACATGCGTAAATTTTATTAAAGACGTAATTCTTAAATATGGATGCTCTCAACAAATGTTAACAGACAGGGGTACATCTTTTAATAAGGAACTCATTGCGTCATTGTTACAGAAATTAGAAATAAAGAAGCTACATAGAACCGTGTATAATCTCATGTGTAATGGCCTAGTTGAAAGTATGAACAACTTAACAGTGTACGCACACTGTGATACCGTATCGTAGGACGAATACCTCGATTGCATCGTGTTTAATTACAATACTACTGTACATGCTAGTACAAAATACACCCCTTTATACTTGTTGCATGCGGTCGGAGCAAGACAACCCTCCCATGTACTAGTTAAGAAATATTCACAGAGGGGACAGGATTGGCGTGAAAAACTACTTAAGGAACAAGAACAGGCAAAGATTAATTTATTACAGTTTCAAAATAAACAAAAATGCCTATTCGATAAAACTCATCGCCCCAGTGTTATCAAGGAAGGTGACTGGGTTTAGGTACGCAATAGATCGCGGCACAAAGCGACGTATTTAACATTTAAGGGGCATTATTTAGTTTCAAAGGTACTAGGGCCTTAAACAATATAAATACGAATTGGCAAAACAGGCAACTACAAGTATGATACAGTAAATACACGCAATGCAAAAATTGCCTATATGAAATTAATTAATAAAAATTTGTTTTCGATTTTCAGTGAGCGTGCCTGAAGAAAAGAAGAAACGAAGAAGCACGGGATGGCGCGTAAGAAGAATATGCTTCTTCATCATCAGTATTATGACACGGACGCATAACGATTCCTCTTTTCGAACACATGCAGGCTTGTACTGACGATAGGCCAATACGAAATTTTGTAACCAGGACACGATCCCCCTTAGTACGTGGTACCGTTGAAAAAAAACCTAAATTATTTGAAATCATTGACATATGGGTACATAAATAATGCGCATTAAATCTGGTATCGAGTTTCAATAACACTAAATCAATACTTAAACTCCATGACAATTTTATACCTCCATCCCTTAACGAACCTGGTTTAGCTTGCTGACTTTGAGAAAATTGCAAGAGTGCAAAAATGTGTCCAAATATAATGCGTCTGGGGATATTACATACGTTAACATTTTGGTAATGTAGAACACTGTCCTATAGAGAGGCCTAGATACATTGCTATGAAATAAAATTCGCGATTGTAAAATTTAAACGTTCACCAATGACCTCACCTTGACTGACGTCAGTATCGTCGTTTCCGGCAATTCGCCACCAGAAACTCTTTCGCACTAATGTGCTACTGTAATTTAAAAAATTCATGAGTTAAAGGAAAGGTGATCCTTTCATGACTCTCCCGATGAAAAGAAACAGGAAACGTGGGAAATACACGTGTCAGATTCAATAAAACTACTGGTGCAGTTCTTAAATATATTCGCAATAACATTGGGGGAAAAAAAAACGACGCGCGTTAGAGCTTTACCAACTGTGACATGAATATCCCTTACGACCGATGCTTCTACTTGTTTTCAACGCGAAATGTGTCCGCTGAACACTGCGCTTCAACATTTCACGCGACGCCGAATACATGAATGTGACTTTGCACTCAACAGCGAACAGATGTTGCGTGTTAACAGTTTCCGCACGTCCTCATCACGTTGTCGCCAGGTGGAACAGGACGTAACTCACGTTTGCATTTAGTCTATTCGCGGTTTCTCCACACTTTTTGGGCCAAACCTTTGAAAAATCACCCTATATATGATGTGTTTGGTTATTTCCTAAGAATTCAATGTGTCATGAGCGTTTTACATCTCTGTTAACACGAAAGTATCTGATTTTTTTTAAATTTAAGTTTGACTTGTACCTAATTTATAAATTATAATCTTTCATCTATACTACACATGAATAAAAACAGTGAGAAAATAATAGTGTTGGTAGCGCCTAGTAAGAAATGGTTCTCATGCGAAATATCATTACATCTGAGCGCACACGAATTCGGTGAGTTGTTCTTTGGTGTGAATTTCTAGACTTCGTTAAGCTTCGTTTGTACCAGGCGGAGGGATATCCTGGAAATAGAACTTAAGTAGGGCTTCCGAAAAGTGCGAAGTAACCGTGAATGGATTATATATGGACATTCTGTATCGCTACAACAAGAAACAAGCAGTAAATTCGTGGCTTTATCGCAAGGCTGCCACTTCCAAATGAAACACGTACACAGGTAACCGATGAAAAAAAAAAAAAAGAATGTTGCGTTCTAGAAAGAACTAGGATACTGTTTACACATCATTCAGGTTTGAAAAATGTTGTGTTGTTTGTCGAAATTGAAGTTTTTTTTACATATTGCCTATTGGAACAGAGCAAGCAAAGTCGTAAAACGGAAGTCGAAAGAGAAATGGGAAACAATGTAGCTAGTACTATGTTGTGTTGCAAAGTTTAGTAGATTGTTCAAAGCATGTGTTTGCTCCAGAAGCGCAAGTTACACGATGTATCGTTCAGCCATGTTTAATGTGAAACTATAAGAAGTCAACATTCAAGCTGTATTTATGGTAACATAAGAAAAGCTAATAAAGAGACAGAAAAGCCACTAATTTTGGGAACATGCCTCATTCACAGAAAGGATAGCCAAGCATTGAATAGAACGCACATATTTTTTATATGAAAGTAAGATATTAAGAGTATACTATTTTGCAAAATAATTAATGTAATATTAAAGCGGGTCTTGCCTCATTTTCGAGATGGTCTTTGTTTATAATGAAATTTTCGTATCAAATATAAGATATTTCGAAAATCATCAGCATATACATAAGTTTTTTTTCCCCCAAGACCACGTCATTCGTAAATTGGTAATTTGTCTACGGAAATACCTCTATGTACGAAATCAGAATCTATGGGCAAAGGACATGAAAAAAGAAATTGTCGTGCATAAATGTGGAATAATAAAGCAGGAGGGAAAAAAAAGAAAAATTCCAGAGGGAAAAAAGAAAATCCAAGATGGCCGCCATTGACAAGGAATGACAAAGCAGGAGGTTGACGTGTAATGTGATCCAAGATGGCCGCCGTAGCGCCGCAGTTTCTTCAGCCAGCAGCCAGGTTCGCTAGAACCCCCTAATTCCTACTACTGTTGACAACACTTTCGTACCTGTTGCAACGTGGGTCACGTTGCAACGATGGAAGGGCACGTTGAAATATAAACTTAATTTTAAGTTTAGATCGTAAATCTTCAGTCATTGCGTGTAAAATCAATGCATATATAAAATTGATTGTTATCTGCACTCGCCCAATGTGACCACATTTTGCACCGTACACCCTACCCATTTGTAGGAGGCAGGCTACCGCAAATTGGTGGACGCACACAAAACTGGAAACAAGGCATAACAATTAGCATATATTTGAGAAAGAAATTAATATTTTCGCATGAATATTAATGGTATGGAGAAAATAACTTTATAATTTATTGATTATTGTTACTGCGATGTAAGATACAACAATTCGTAGTAATTAATGTTTATAGTAAAAATTAAATAATTGTATAGATTACGTTATTATTCTGGATCATTTGATATAGGCCAATAGGGGAGAAACAAGTCCTCTAAAATAATTGCTGTCATGCAGGATTGGGTAAAGCATTCGCACGATATAACTTTTTCCAGGTGTATTTAATAATGTTCAATTGATTATTTATATTCCCTCTAATAACAGTAAAATTGTAAATGCGACTGCAGGTATAGTTTCTTCACGGTTAATTTAGCATTTATGAAAATATTTGAACATAAAAAAAAATATATTATTTTTTTCCCCACGTGAACCTCCTATCTCCATGAAAATGCCTCAAGGACGTAACCGGAGGCGCTCGTGCCGAGACGGGACTAGGGCGCAGGTAACAATGGAGGGGGAAATATCCCGCGCGGGGAACCGGGATATCCTGGGAGGACGCCAGTGGCATTATCACACACAGCGTGAGTTCTGTCAGGGAGAACGGTCAAACTTCTTAACCCTTTGTGCGCGGAGAAAGGCGCGGGGGAACTACCCGTAGCCAACGCGGAAGCCTAGGGAAGCGGGGGAAGGCGAAAAGGGGAACATTTCCGTTTCCATGTGCCACGCGGAACTGGTGGAGTTTTCTTGGGAAAGCGCTTTCCATCCGCGTTGCGCGTAAAATTCCTGCGGTGGTAGGTAGGCGGTGAATGGAAATTTCATCCGCAGACTCAAAGACGGGGTGGACTGAAATTCATGTTCTGCGGATGCCCTCAGCCAGTGCAACAGTCAAATGTGAGTGATTGAGTGAAGATATTAATGGGTGGTCCTTAAGGCGCCCGTCTACCTGGCGCTTGAACTGCGTTGCAGTGTGTTCGAAATACACGTTTTTCAACGAAACTATTAAGCGTGCGTCCAACGTGCTGATCTACGAAAAGAACACACACTTCAGACGAGAGCTGTTAAGTACTTTCAAAATATGACGTACGTTAGAAACATCAATTCAGAGTACTCCAAAACCGCTAAAAAAAAAAACGTCCTTTCCAAGGCGCTGTAGCTCAAAATGCACGCATCAGATACATACAAAACTACTATAGGGGCCTG